>CAKNYM010049821.1:0-37197 GCA_932195095.1 Andricus curvator
CCCCCCCCCCCCGCAAAGTTTTCCGTCTAGTAAACCAAAGTAAACCATTTCTGTGTACTTTGAACTGCTGAATCCGAATCCTCAGTCCAAATTGCATAACAAGCACGTATTTTTTAATGACATGTTTTACTCTACGAAAAATCAACAAAAAAAAGATATTTTTTGAGGTTGGAAAAAAAACCAATAGCTAATATTATAATTCTGACCTCGGATTTGGATTCAGCGACACAAAATCCATAAGAATTGACTGGTCTGGTCAGCCGGAACATTCACTACTTTTTGGCGGGGTCTTGAACTTTACCCCCCCCCCCCCATTCTTAACGGTGAAAATGACGTTGAGTTTACTTTTTTTACGTTAAAAAAATTTTTCGAATCAATTTTAATGTTAAGTAATAATTTTTTATGTAATAAAAATTTAAAATGATAGATTTGCAGAAGCTTTGTCTTAGAAACATTAATATTTAAATTATTCAATTTTGAACGATTTCAATTAGATATAATACAATTTCAGTTCCTTTGAAAATTAGAAGATCTAATTTTCAAAATTCAAATCTGAAAATATTCAATATTTATCGTTTCAAAATTGTCATATTTTCGAAATTTCAATCTGAAATCATTCAATTTAGAGGTTCTTCAATTAAAAATAAAATTGTTCAATTTTGGACGCCTTGAATTATAAATTATACAATTGCAACGCCTTTCTAATGAAATGGTCCCATTTTCAACATGTTAGTCTGAAATTTTTAATTTTGAGATTTTTGTTATTAACAGCCATACCACGCTGAAAAAACCAGTTCTCGTCAGATCACTGAAGTTAAGCAGCGTTGGGCGCGGTTAGCACTTGGATGGGTGACCATTCGAGAAAACTGAGTGCTGTTGGCACATCGTGGGTGTGGTGAGCCCACACTTGTAGTTATTTACTACAAGTTATCAACCTAGAAACACTACCCGAATCGGGTAGTGTCACGCCTACCCCGAAAGGGAAATGGCTTAATGGTATACAACAATTTTTCAATTTCAAATTCTTCCAACATCAAATTATTCAATTTTAAACGCTTCTTTTCCAGGTGGAAACTTATACATAGTGGGAAATATTATCTATATTTTCTTCTAGGATTTAGAAATCATACAAATTCAATTCCTTTCCATTTCCCTCGAAATATTGTCCTTTTTTAAAGTTTTACTTAATATATAATTGTTTGATTTGGAACGATTTGAAATTCAAAATCGTTCATTATATTTTTTTAAAATTCCAAACACGTTCAATTCGAAATTCTTAATAATTAAAAAAAAATGTTGTTTAATAATGAATTTTTAAATTATTATTATTTTTAATTTTAGGAAATAAGAATCCTGATTGTGCATTTGCTGCTAAAATACAATATTATTACTTGATTAGACTTCAAGAAAAAATACTTTTAAAGTAGATGGGCACGTGAGTTTCTATATAAAAATTCCTACCTTACCGACATCGAAAGCGTTTTACAGCTGAAGTGGTTCGTGTCCGTATTAAGCTTCTAGAAGATTCTAGACAAGAATTTTTTCAACGAGTTATTTTCGGACCAAATAAATAAGACAGGATTTTTTATTTAAACATATTATCTATAGGGTAGCAATAAATCATCCTTATTTTTCTCATAACTATATAACGCAATAGAAAATTTAAGGACGAATCCAAATATAACCTTGAAAGTGTTTACGCGAAATGCTTAATTGAGATAATAAATGGCCTTGAAGTTGTTTACGCAAATTCGTCTTTCACAATTTTGCAATATCATTTTGTGACGTAATGTGGACCCTTCTAGAACATTCTAGAAACTTGACACGAACACAAACCATTTCAGCTGTGGAACGGTATCGATGTCGGTAAGGTAGGAATTTGTATTTAGAAACGCCCCACAGTGGGCTGAATCGGGAATTAACTATTCAAAATCACCTACAGCCTACAATTCTTAACCGATTTTCAAATTTTTTGTTCAGAAGTGATCAGCAATAGTTGCATACGAGCGTTTATGAATTATATTTTCTAATTTTTATTATTTTCTATTTTTTATACAAATAAACAAAGACCGAAAATGAGACATTTTTTAATTATTAGTTTTTATTTTTGAATACAAACCTAATTAATCCTATTCTCGATGAAAATGAAAGTCGTAGTATCTGAAGAATATAAATAATCAACAGGATATCGAATCTAATTGTTATAAACAAATTATATTAATAAAATGTCAACATCGTGAAAATGTTGTTTGCAAATTATATTTGTGAGTTGAATTGCTTGATTTTATCGACGGGATCATACTTGATCATGACGATTTGTTTTCTGGTATACTTTCTTTATTTTATAAACAAATTATATGAACAAATGCATAGTTTAGGCATTTATTGGCAGATAGTAATCGTTTTTCCTTTTAAGTATCTTTAAATTACATGAGTGATAATATTTAGTGATGAAGATTGGTCATTCGATATTATTTGTTTATTTTATTAACAAATTTTATAAACAAATGCATAGTTTGGTCATTTATAGACAGACAGTAATCGATTTTCTCTTTTCTCCTCTTCAAATTACATAAATAGTGATGTTTAGTGATGAAGAATTGTCAACCGATATTATTTGTTTATTTGATAAAATAAACTATGCATTTGTTTATAAAATTTTATTTATAAAATAAACAAATAATATCGAATGGCAAGTCTGCATCAATAAGAATCACCACTAATATAATTTAAAGACGACCAGAGAGAAAAACGGTTACTTTCTATCTATAAATCGTCAAACTATGCATTTTTTAATCAAATTTGTTTATAAAATGAACAAATAATATCGATTGACAATTCTTCGTCACTAAACTGCCCTACTTATGTAATTTGAAGTAGAGTAGGGTGAAAAACGTTTACGTTCTGTCTATAAATGACCAAACTATGCATTTGTTTATAAAATTTGTTCATAAAATAAACAAATAATATCAAATGACCAATCTTCGTCATTATATATTACCACTAACATAATTTAAAGGTACTAAGAAAGAAAAACGAAAACTTTCTGCTAATAAATGCCTAAACTACGCATTTGTTTATAAAATAAACAAATTATACCAGACAACACATTTTCATGATCGAATGTGATCCCGTCGATAAAGTAAAGCAATCTCAACTCACAAATATACTTTGCAAGCAAAATTTTCACGATGTTGACATTTTGTTAATATAATTTATTTATAACAATTATATTCGATATCCTGCTGATTATTTGTATTCTTTGGATACTTTGACATTCATTTTTATCGAGAATGGGATTAATTAAGTTATTTATTCAAAGAAAAAAAATAATCATTAAAAAATGTATCATTTTCGTTCTTTGTTTATTTGTATAAAAAATAGAAAATTATGAAAATTATGAAAATCAAGAAATCTAATCCATAGACGCTCTTATGCAACTATTGCTTATAGTAAACAATTAATTCTAAACCGAAGATTAACATTTTTGATTGATAGTATATTATTAACCTAGGGGGGAAAAGTCCCTCTCCCCCTTGGCGCATACGATATTTTTTATTACAAATGGATGATTTAAGACATCTCTCGAAATACAGTCATGATTTCAGTCCATATGAGATTTTGAATGAAAAAGCATGAAATTTATGTTAACTTATTCCTAATTATCAAAAATTCAATTAAAAAATTGTTCGAAATTTACGGTAATTTTAGAGGTCATTTATGGTAACTTACCATAAATTGCCAAAAATTCAATTTGGACATGTCTATAAATTTGCGGAAATTTATGTAAATTTTCGGTCATTTATGGGAATTTTACCTGTAAATATGGTAATTTACTATAAATTGCCCAAAATTCATGTTTCAAAATTTCCGGAACTTTATGAAAATTTTCGGTCATTTATATGTAATTTTACCGGTAAATATGGTAACTTACCATAAATTACCCAAAATCCATTTTTACAGATTCTCATAAATTTCCGGAAATTTATTAAAATTTTCTGTCATTTATGGTAATTTTACCTGTAAATATGGTAACTTACCATAAATTACCCAAAACTCATTCTCAAAAATTTCTATGAATTTCCGGAAATTTATGAAAATTGTCTGTCGTTTATGGTAATTTTACCGGTAATTATGGTAATTTACCATATAATATATAATATGATTTACCATCGTGGGTGTGGTGAGCCCAACTTGTAGTTATTTACTACAAGAAACTATCCACCTAGAATTACTACCCAAATCGGGTAGTGTCACGCCTACCCTGAAAGGGAAATGGCTTAATGGTGTACTACTACTACCATAAGTTACCTAAAATTAATTTTTTTTAATTTCAATGAATTTGCGGAAATTTATGAAATTTTTCGGTAATTTACGGCAATTTGATCAGTTATATATGGCCAAAAATTCAATTTAGACATGTCTATAAATTTGGGGAAATTTATGGAAATTTTCGGTCATTTATGGTAATTTTGAAGGTAAATATGGTAACTGACTATAAATTACCCAAAATTCATTTTTAAAAATTTCAATAAATTTGCGGAAATTCATGGAAATTTTCGGTCATTTATGATAATTTTGCAGGTAAATATGGTAAATTACTATAAATTACCCAAAATTCATTTTTAAAAAGTTCCATAAATTTCCGGAAATTTATGAAAATTTTCCGTGATTCATGGTAATTTTACCTGTAAATATGGTAACTTACTATAAATTACCCAAAATTCATTTTTAAAATTTCCATAAATTTCCGGAAATTTATGAAAATTTTCGGTCATCTATGGTAATTTTACCAGTAAATATGGTAACTTAACATAAATTACCTAAAATCCATTTTTAAAAATTTCCATGAATGTCTGGAAATTTTCGGGCATTTATGGTAATTTTACCGGTAAATATGGGAACTTAACATAAATTACCCAAAATCCATTTTTAAAAATTTCCATGAATGTCCGGAAATTTATGAAAATTTTCGGGCATTTATGGTAATTTTACCGGTAAATATGGGAACTTAACGTAAATTACCCAAATTCCATTTTTAAAAATTTCCATAAATTTCCGGAAATTTATGGAAGTTTTCGGTCATTTATTGTAATTTTACCTGTGAATAAGGTAACTTATCATAAATTACCCAAAACTCATCCTCAAAAGTTTCCATGAATTTCCGGAAAGTTATGAAAATTTTCGGTCGGTTATGGTAATTTTGCCGGTAATTATGGTAATTTACCATAAGTTACTTGAAATTACTTTTTTTAAATTTCAATGAATTTCCGGAAATTTATGAAATTTTTCGGTAATTTACGGCAATTTGATCAGTTATATATGGTAAGTTTCCATAAATTGCCAAAAGTTCAATTTAGACATGTCTATAAATTTGCGGAAATTTATGGAAATTTTCGGTCATTTATGGTAATTTTGCAGGTAAATATGGTAACTGACTATAAATTACACAAAATTCATTTTTTTAAATTTCCATAAATTTGCGGAAATTTATGGAAATTTTCTGTCATTTATGATCATTTTGCAGGTAAATATGGTAAATTACTATAAATTACCCAAAATTCATTTTTAAAAACTTCCATAAATTTCCGGAAATTTATGAAAATTTTCCGTGATTCATGGTAATTTTACCTGTAAATATGGTAACTTAACATAAATTACCCAAAATCCATTTTTTAAAATTTCCATGAATGTCCGGAAATGTATGAAAATGTTCGGTCATTTATGGTAATTTTACCTGTATATATGGTAACTTACCATAAATTATCCAAAATTCATTTTAAAAAATTTCCATGAATTCCCGGAAATTGATGAAAATTTTCGGTCAATTACAGTAATTTTACTGGTAAATATGATAACTTACCATAAATGATCTAAAATTCATTTTAAAAAATTTCCGAAAATTTATGAAAATTTTCGGTAATTTACGGCAATTTGATCAGTTATATATGGTAACTTTCCATAAATGACCGCAAAATTCTATTATCTGCAACCAAAATTTCCTCACAGTTTTTACGGCGAGTGGGCTGATAATCGTAAAATGTGAGCTCATAGATGTGTAATTTCCATTATTCACCTCTGACGTCACTTTTCAGTCCCTAGGGAGTAAAAAAGTAGAGCTTTAACCCCGCTTCATAGGCGTCGAAAAGGGCTGAAATCATGCATGTATCATAAAATAGTATATTATGCACCTAGGGGGGGAGAAAGTGCCTGTCCCCCTTGGCGCATACGATATTTTTTATAACAAATGGATGATTTCAGACATTTCTCAAAATACAGTCATGATTTCAGTCCATATTAGATTTTGTATAATGAAGCATGAAATTAATGTTAACCTAATTTATGGTAATTTTAGACGTGATTTGTAACTTACCATAAATTACCCAAAATTCATTTTCAAAAATTTCCGGGAATTTATGAAAAATTTCGGTCATTTATGGTAATTTTACAGGTAAATATGGTAACTTACCATACATTACCCAAAATTCATTTTTAACAATTTCCATGAATTTCCGGAAATTTATGAAAAATTTCAGTCATATATGGTAATTTTATAGGTAAATATGGTAACTTACCCAAAAATCATTTTTAAAAATGTTTATAAATTTCCGGAAGTTTAAGAAAAATTTAGGTAATTCATGTTAATTTTACAGGTAAATATGGTAACTTACCATAGATAACCCAAAATTCATTTTTTTTAATTTCCGTAAATTTTCGGAAATTTATGAAAAATTTCAGTCATATATGGTAATCTTACAGGTAAGTATGGTAACTTACCCAAAATTCATTTTTAAAAATGTCCATAAATTTCCGGAAATTTAAGAAAAATTTCGGTCATTTATGGTAATTTTACAGGTAAATATGGTAATTTACACAAAATTCATTTTTTTAAATTTCCATAAATTTCCGGAAATTTATGAACAATCAAGGTCATTTATGGTAATTTTACAGGTAAATATGGTAACTTACCATGCATTACCCAAAATTCATTTTTAACAATTTCCATAAATTTCCGGAAATTTATGAAAAATTTCAGTCATATATGGTAATCTTACAGGTAAGTATGGTAACTTACCCAAAACTCATTTTTAAAAATGTCCATAAATTTCCGGAAATTTAGGAAAAATTTCGGTCATTTATGGTAATTTTACAGGTAAATATGGTAACTTACCATAGATTACCCAAAATTCATTTTTTTAAATTTCCATAAATTTTCGGAAATTTATGAAAAATTTCGGTCATTTATGGTAATTTTACAGGTAAATATGGTAACTTACCAAGAATTCATTTTTTCAATTTCCGGAAATTGATGAAAAATTTCTGTCATTTATGGTAGTTTTACAGGTAAATATGGTAATTTACCCAAAATTCATTTTTAAAAATTTCCATAAATTTCCGGAAATTTATGAAAATTTTCGGTCATTTATGGTAATTTTACAGGTATATATGGTAACTTTCCATAAATAACCGCAAAATTCTATTATCTGCAACCAAAATTTCCTCACAGTTTTTACGGTGAGTGGGCTGATAACCATAAAATGCGAGCTCATAGATGCATAATTTTCATTATTCACCTCTGACGTCGCTTTTCAGTCCCTAGGGTGTAGAAAGTACTTTTTACTCCCTAGGGAGTAAAAAGTCGAGCTTCAGCCCCGCTTCATAGGCGTCGAAAAGGGCTGAAATCATGCATGTGTCATAAAAAAAAAATTCTACCTCCTTGTGAGTATTTTGAAAACTCGCTTTTTAGCGTTTCTGTTATTTTGTTTTGTCTCGGTGATTCTCGTTGTGCTTTCAAAACAAAGATTAGTGCTTCACTGTTTGTTATTAGAAGGTACATTTCAGTATTGTGTTGCGAACCGATAACCAGTTCTATTCTACTCTGTCGGTGAACAATGGTGGTAAGATTACATGGCAAACATGTACGAGAAATACGGTCGAATCGTTGCGAAAATCCGTACGAGGACAGACTACAGAGTTCAGAGTACAGAATACATAGCTTGAATCGATTTGCATCTAATTTATTGTAGGACGGCGATTAATATTACAAATTGTGGAAAAATATTGAGATTTATTCATTATATTCTGAAGAGAAATTTGTTTTCATTGGATAAATTTCAGAAAGTCTACTCTTTGCATAAACAAAACTTACTATTTACACAATTTAGTATTTAATGTACCTGAAGTTCTGAACGTTCCGCAGTCGGGTAAAAAAGTTTCTCTGGACAAATTAGTCCAGTGTTTACAATTTTAGTCAGATTTGAGAATTTAAGAAAAACGTGGAAGTTCACTAAATTTCAAAGAGATTTGTGAAAGCCGATTTCAACATTTTTTTCTATTAATTCTCTATTCAACCACAAATTTGACATTTCCTTTTTCATAAACGATCCCATTTTTCAGGGTTTCGTAGCTCCTCTGGGAAATAGGGGAAGTGAGGGGACATTAGAGGTCGTAAAGTGGGGAAAGCAAGAGGAAGTGAGGAGAAATAAGGGTGTGAAGTAAGGGGGGAATGAGGAGAAATAAAGGAAAATGAGGGATGGGAAAGTAGGGGAAGCGAGGGTAAATGAGGGGTGAGGAAGTGGGGCAAGCGAGGGAACTTGTGGGTGAGGGTGTGGGGGGAATAATGGGGGCGGGATAACAGGGAGAGTGAGTGGCAACGAGAGGAGGGCACTCATGGAAAATGAAGGAAAGGAGAAGAGTTAAGTGATAGGAAATGAAGCGAGTGGAAGAATGGAAGTGAGGAGAATTTATGGGAAATAAGGGGTCATTATGGGAAATAAGGTAAGGGGAGCAGAGGAAATAAGGTGAAAGCTAGTAGGTAAATTGCTGGTGAGGGAAGTAGGGGAAATGAAGGTCAGAAAGTGAAAGAAAACGAGCGTAGGGAGGCAGGAGAAGTGAAGGTAAAGGAATGGACGGGAAGTAGGTGAAAGTAGGGTAAGTGAAGAAAAATGAGAGGAGTGAAAGTAGCGGAAACTAGGGAAAATGGCGTGAGGGTAATGATAGGAGGGGAAATAAGGAGGAAAGCGGGAGAAACTTGGGGAGGGGTAGTGGCGGAGGTGAAAAAATAAGAGTTTAATAGAGGAAATGAGGGTAGAGAAAGTAGTGAAAATGAGGGTTGAGGAAGTAAAGAGTGAGAAAGGTAGAGAAAATGATGGGAAATGAGGGAAGGGTAAGTAGAGGAGGTGGCGGAAGTGGTCAGAGGCGAAGGTAGAGGAGGAGGAAGTTCGGGAAGGGAGGGGATGCGAAGGGTGATTTGAAGGGAGTGGCAATAGTGGTGGAAGGGGATAGTATGGGAGGTTTAAATTTGACTTAACTTCACATTTACAGATTTTGTAGCATTTGTATTAATGGTTATGTTAATTTTTGGCTTATCTTTCTTAAAATAATTTATAAAAATACTCACAGCAAAAAGTGTTTGATGATAATCTGATAGGTGAAATATTGTCCAGATGATGTTGAGTTTTACAACGCATCGACGATGATTTATTACAGACCTTCCATATTATTTTGTTGATCACAATTTCGGAAAGTCAGAATTCTTGAAATTAACGCATTTAGTCATTTAGGACGGAATTAAATGGTTTCCGTTACTTTCTTGTTTCACGTGTCAGCGCGAGTATGAAACTAATTTCCTTCTCTGCATGTTTCTGAGTTCTGCATCCCGTTCTTAATTACTGGATTAAAAAATATAACAAATTACGTTATTAATTCAAGTAGAACGTGTACATTTAATTATCTTGCAAAAAAACTATAGTTAGCAAACTTATTATTGCAAGTAAATAAATTATCTAAATGGGATATTCCATGCTGGACAAACAAATACTATATACATATTCCGCCATATATATTTTTTCAAATTTCAATAACTCACAAAAATAAAAAAAAATTTTTGGAAAACAAAAGTGGCTTGTGCTGAAAAGTTGTTAGTTTTTATTACAAATGAATTTTGAGAACTCAAAAAATTTGCCTACGGATGCGAAAGTTATGATAATTTTTGTATGAACGCCTAAAGTTTTTGGGAATAAATGCAATGGACAACCAATCCATAATTTCTTTAGATTTCGAAAAAAATTGTCTTATAAGTTACATTTCTTAAAAATTTATGACTTTAGTGATTTTTGAATTTTTCTATTAGCTTTCAAATCTGACAAGAAATTTTTTGGGAGACTAAGTACATTAAAGTTTACTCCTCCAGTACGAACTAAAGACACATCATATATAATACTAAAAAATTGTAATTCTAGTAAAATTAAACAAAATTGAAAAAATGTGATTTTTGCTTATTTTCAACAGATTATGACTATAAATCGGCTTCGAGGGATCTCTTAAGACTTTAGTTAGCTTTAATTTAAAAACGTAAACTTTGAAATGAATTTAAAATTGTAGCTGGAATCGTATTTTGAACATTTTTTCGTCATTTTCCCTCACTGTGCGTCCTAACCGTTTGGTCATATTAGAAAAAATGTTATTTTTTCAAATAATTCGTAGGTTTTTAATTTTTATATTCTAAGAAGATTTAACAAGGTTGTCAAATCTTCCCTAACTTCCCCAACTTCTCGTCTCCTCATTCCCCCCTACTTCTCCTACACCCCCTACCATCATTTTCCTTTACTACTACTATTTTCCCTCCCCTCACTTCCATACTCACCTTCCCTCACTTTCCCTACTTCCCCTCGCCTTATTTCTCCTAACTTGCCCTCACTTTCACTGCTTCTCCTCTCCTCATTCCCCAACACTTCCTCTACTACCGCTCCCCTTATTTCCCCTCTCCACATCTCCTATCACTTTCTCTACTTTTATTCCCTCATTTGTCCTTCTTCCCATTCCCTAATTTTCCCTACCCCACTTCACCTCAATTGACATACTACCCCTCCCTAATTTACCCTCACTTTGCCTTGCCTTACCCCTTACTTCTTCTCACCTAATTTCCCATAATTAGTTCCACTTGCCCTCATCTCACTTCTCCTTGTCCCCCTTTCTTAATTTCGTCTCTTGTCTCCCATTTGCCCTCAATGCTTCTAATTTCCTCCCCTTATTTCCCCTACTTCCCCTCACCTATTTAATCCTACTTCCCCTTCCCTTATTTCCCCTCACTCCCCTTACTTCCCCACCCCTAATTTCTCCTAATTTCCCCCACTTTCACTCCCTAAATTTTATTTACTTCCCATACTTCCCCTCCAATCATTAACCTTGCCTTTCCCTTCTTGGAATATAGTAGGACGGTTGAACGGACACCCGACCGAAACTACAAGGGTTGTTTTTTTTTTTTTTTAGGGAAACCCTAAAATGTTGTCAAGTGCACTGCCTTCTACATGGATGAAACGGGCAGAATTTTATTACATTTCAAATTCGCATTCTGTATATTATAGTTAAGTACGTAAAATGTGCCAGGCGTAAGAAAATAAAAATCATAACCATGAATTACCAATGAAGAAATTAATTACGGTTAATGATTTTCCCACCATTTCATTCAATGGTCTTGCTGTCTTCCTGGAGACCCGTGTTCGATTCCTGCCACATTCTTTTATAACCCGATTTTTTCTGTTTCAGCTCCTACAATATAATATAATGCCTAATCCTATGTTTTAGTCTTGAAGTATGGACGTGATTTTATTTTTTTGCTAGCATTGACCTGAGGTCTCACAGACCGCTGTATACATTTGTATCTAATTAGATAAGTAACGAAGTTTTTGTTATCTAACTCATACAAGTATATCAAGGGTCATTGGAGTAAGTAAGATATTAATAAATTTTATTAAATTTTGTTAATGATAATCTTTTAGACCAGTGGGTGGAGAGATTCACGTATCAGAAGCATGATGCGGTCTGGGAGACCGCACGTCCATACTAATTTGTCACTTTTTGTTTGAATGAGGGATAATCAGGACGTGGGAAGCTCACATTGGTTTGTGTGTCATCTTGCTTTTTAAATACCTTAAGCCAAATTAAAACAGAAATATAAAATTGTGACGCTACTGTGGACGTGCGGTCTCATGGAACGCCTATGAGCTTTCAATTGATATACTCACCGATGGTACGCAGGATTACACGTTGTGCACCTTCCTTAAAGAAAACACAACTAAAACGAAAGCTACTAATAACGGCAGCTTCGAGGACGGTCAGGGGGGAGGAACCCACATATCAGAACCATGATGCGGTCTGTGAGACCGCACGGCCACACTGAAAGGTTAACAATGTTTATTTAATGTCTAATGTGTGCAATTATAATAAAGAATAAAATATAATTCAATATAAGTTATCTATGTTCTTCCTTTCTTCCTTCTCATACACAAAGGAGACTAAATATAAAAGCCCTTCTATAAATCGGAATATTTTTTTCGTGTTGGAAAAGGCGCGGCGACCTTGGAATTACCGAACTCCGACGTGTTTCTCATCTTATTGGCGGTCAGTGAAATATCAGGTCATCCAAAAATAACGTAAGCCGATAGAGGGGGGGGGGGGGGGGAGTCAAATCTTACTGCTTCTTATGGATTGAGAAATTAGTTCAGCTTTCAAAGAAGTAGTTTCAAATTTTCAATAAAAAAATATGAATTCAGAACACAAAATGTGATAGTTAATATTTTAACCACGGAAAGATTTTTGTTTTGAATCAAAAAAGTAAATTGAACCAAAAAAGATGAAATTTCAAAAAAATACTTGAATCCTTAACACACAAAAATTTATTAGTCAAAAAAAAATCATCTAAAATGTAGAATTTTCAACCAAGAAGATTAATTTTCTACTATACAAGACGGATTTTCAACAAAACATATAAATGTTGAAAAATAGTGGAATTTTCAAGCTAAACAGACGAGCTTTCTGCAAAACAGTTGAATTTTCGATCAGATAATTAGATTTTCAACCAAAAAGATAAATTCTCTACTAAAAAATATGAATTTCCAACCAAGAGTATTATTTTTTTACGAAAAAATACGAATTTTTAATAAATCACATATATTTATAACCAAGTAGTTGAATTTTCAACCAAGGAGATTACACTCAGAGAAAAGATTGAGTTGATTCAACCAAACAGTTTGTTCAACCTAATTTGTTTGTTGAAACGGAAAAATTTGGTCAGCGCAAATAAACCTTTGGTTATTTTTAAAAAACACAACGAATTAATTTGGTCAGTTCAAAGTAATTATTTATTTGAGCATGTTTATTTGATTCAAGCAAATAAATGTGTTGAGCGGAATATATTAATTATTAGAAAATGATTTGGTTGAAGTAACGAAATAATTTGGTTGATTCTACCAAATACTTTCATTAACTACACTAAACATATCGAAACAGATGATGTCAGCCCACGCCGGTGACCAGTTTGCGCGTCGAAAAGTTTCTCATCGTACATCGCCGTCGTGTCGCGAATTAGTGAAAAAATACGAACAAATGGACACTAACAATGTCCACGTTTCTAAAAAACTCCGTTCTGAAAAAGTATGCAGCACATTTTGAACCTAAGTGCAACCTTTAGTTCGCACTGTTCACACCGGTGCAGGCAATCCAACCTCAAAATTCATAAGTTATGAAAGAACCCCACACAAATACGTATGGAAGAAGCCTTTCTGTCAAATTGGGTGAATGTTCGGACTTCTAATGCTGCAAGTGATGCTTATCAAAAGCTTTTGTCCTAAAATACAATTGTTTAAAAGTCAAGATCTAGATACATTTTGATTGAACGAAACAACCAAAATATTTGTTGAATTAACAAAAAATTTAGTTCAATTAACCAAAATATTTATTACAATCAACCAAAATATTTATTAAAATCAACCAAACCTTATTAACCAAAAAATTTGGTTAAATCAACCAAACATTTGATTGACCATATAGCAATGTATTTATTTGTTTGATCCAACCAAATTTTTGTTGAATCAACCAAACTTTTTTCTGAGTGTAATTTTCTACAAAAAAGACGAACTTTGAACAAAAATTTGTGAATTTTCAATCAAATAAATTGAATCTTCGACCAAGTAGCTGAATTTCCTACGAAATTGTTGAATTTTCATTTCAAAAAGACGAATTTTCTTCAAAACTGTTGGATTTTCCACTGAAATTATTATCAGGGTGGCGACTTGACCTGGAAACCGGGAAAGACCGGGAAATGACCTGGAATTTTATTGACCGGGAAAAAACCGGGAAATGACCGGGAATTTAATTTAAAAACCGGGAATTTACTTCTGATCATAGCAAAATTCAAGAAATATAATTTCACTTGGAACAGGGAATGTTTTACGTGGAATGGGAATTTTTTAAAGGAATTATAATTCGGATTGAGAAAAAAGGAATTTTTAAAAATCCCTCTTTCAAGTCAGAATTTGTCACAATTTGAAAGTTCCCTCTTCTAAATTTTAGGTAATAAAAGTACTTCAAGCAGTTTTCAGAGTAGAAGTAGAATTTCAAAGAAGAAATATTTCTGAATTATAATAGAAATTTTTTTTACATTGTTCGTTACGAATTCATCGTTTTTTAGTTATAAATTCAACTACTGGGTTAAAAGTTTAACTTTTGTTAAAAATTAATTTATCTTTTTTTGATGAAAATTCAACTATTTGGTTAAAAATTAATTTCTTTAAACGAAAATTTAACTGTTCCATTCTAAGTTGAAAATTAAAATTTTCAAGTTCGGAATTCCACAATTTGGATAAAAATTTGTCTTTTTAATTGAAAATTTAACTATTCCGATGAAAATTCATGTATTTTGTTAAAAAATCGATTTTTTTGTTTGTAAAAAATTATCTTATTTTTCTTTGAAAGTTAATCTTCTTGTTTAAAAATTCTTCTTTTCGGTTAAATATTCAAGTACTCCAGTCAAATATTTATTATTTTAGTTGAAAATTCATCTTTTAGGTTTGAAATAAAATTATTTGGTTGAAAGTTAAGCTCTTTTGTTAAAAATTAATTTTTTTTTTTAGTTGAAAATCCATCGTTTTAATTAAAAATTCATTTCTTTGGTTGAAAAATAAGCTGTTTGATTGAAAATCTGTTTTTTCCCTGCATGTTTTTTGGTTGAAAATTATTTTTTTTTTTCAACTGAAAATGTAACTATTAATCCAGTTGAATGTTTCATAATTTTAGTTCAAAATTCATGTCTTTGGTTGAACATTCATTTTTGACTAAAAATTTGATTATTCAATTTTTGGTTGAAAAATTATCTTTGTTAGTTGAAAATTCGTCTTTTTTGGTAGAAATTAATCTTCTTGGTTGAAAATTAATCTTTTTGGTCAAAAATTCAATTATTCTAGTTAATGATTCATCATTTCAGTTAAAAATTCATCTTTCTGGTTTAAAATTCAACTATTGCAGTTAAATATTTACAGTTTAAAGTTAGTTTTTTTTTGTTGAAACTAATTTTTTTAACTGAAAATTTAACTTATTCCAATTGAAAATTCCATAGCTGTTGTTGAAAATTCATCTGTTTGGTTAAACATTAATTTTTTTAACTTGAAATTTAATTATTAAAGTTTTGGTTGACAATTTATCTTTTTTTAGTAAAAATTAATTTTTTGGTTTGAAAATTGAACTATTTCAGTTAAAGATTCATTGTTTCAGTTGAAAACTCTTATGTTTGGTTTACAAATTATTTTTTTAACTAAAAATGTTACTATTCCATTTTCGATTGAAAATGATTATTTTTTCAGTTCAAAATTTAACTATTTGGTTGAAAATTTGTCTTCTTTTATTAAAACTTCAAACCTTTCTTTAAAAGTTAATGTATTTGGTTGCAAAATTGTATTTTTGGGTAGAAAATTAATCTTTTTATTTAAAATGTAATCTTCTTTAAAAATTCGTCTTTTTCGTTGAAAATTCGAGTGTTCCAGTTAAATATTCATCATTTTAGTTGAAAATTTATCTTTTTGGTTTAAAATTTAACTATTCCAGATAAAGATTCATAATTTGATTTGAAAATTCATCACTTTGGTTGAAAATTGAACTATTTTATTGAAAATCCGTTTTTTTTGTTGAAAATTGATTTTTTCAACTGAAAGTTTAACTATTCCATTTTTTTGTAAAAAATTGTTATTTTTTAGTAGAAAATTTAAGTATTTTTTCAAAATTCATTTATTTTGCAACGTTTTACTCTGTTGTGTTAAAAGATGTGTAGAACGAACGTCATGAATTAAAATAAATGTTTGCGTTTTGCGGCAAATATAAATATGTTACTTTGAGTTGACCGGGTAAATTGAAAAACTTGACCGGGGAAAACCGGGAAATGACCGGGAATTTGAAATCGTCCGCCGAATCGCCACCCTGATTATGAATCTTTAACTAAAAAAAAGGAATGTTTAATAAAGTAGTTCATCTTTCAACAAAGTAGGTCAAATTTTAACAAGTTTATTACTTTTTGTTTGAAAATTCAATTATTTATTTGAAGATTCATCTTTGCAGATAGAAAATTTGAGTATTTAGTTAAAAATCAACTTTTTTGATGAAAATAAAACTATTTTGTTGAAAATTTAATTATTTTGTTGAAAATTCAATTACTTGTTTGAAACTTGAACCACTTTGTTAAGAGGCATGTTTTTTAATGAAAATTCGTCCTTTCAGCTGTAATATTGTTTTTTTTTGTTAAAAATAAATTTTTCAAATTGAAAACTGATCTACTTGTGTAAAATTTGAACCACTTTGTTAAAAAAGAATTTGTTAAATGTTCATCTCTGATTCAAAATTAAACTGCTTTGTAGAAAATTTGTTTTTTTTTTTTTTGTTAAAAATTAATTTTCTACCTCGAAATGTAACTTTTTTCTCTTTGATTGAAAATTGATATTTTATAGTTGCAATTTCGGCCTTATGGTAGAAAAATAATCTTTTTGTTTGAAATTTCCTCTTTTGGTTGAAACCGCAACTTTTTGGTTGGAAATTAATTTTTTGTTCGAAAGTTTATCTATTTGGTTCAAAATTTAACTATTATGTTGAAAATATACTTTTTGAGTGAAAATTTATCTTCTTTAGTTGAAAATTCGTCGTTTTGTTCAAGAATTCATTTTCGTTGGTTTAACATTCAAATATTTGTTTATTAAATTCAATTAATTTATTGAAAATTTAATTATTTTGTCTATTTCCATAGAAAATTCATCATTTTTGATAGAAAATTCATCTTTTTTTGTTAAAAATTAAACTGTCTTCAGAAAAATTCAATTATTTAGTTGAAAACGTAACTTTTTTTTGGTTGAAGTTCAATCTTTTTCGTTTGAAAATTCGATCATTTGGTTGAAAGTTCATCTTTTTAGGTTGAAAATTCAACAGTTTGGTTAAAAATTCAACTATTTTGTTGAAAATTCAATTATTTTGTTGCAAATCAAATTATTTTGTTAGAAAGTCACCTATTTTGGCCGGAATTTTTAATTAAAAATTGAATTAAAAATTCTTCCTTTTGGATTAAACATTCATCTTTGATTATAGCAAAGTATTTTTTTATTGAAATAAATAAATAATCTTTCATTTTTATTTTGTAATCATTTCATTCCGTTTATAAAAGATTCTATATTAAAAAAGTTACAAGATTAATATTCTGGTCCTTGAATATTACTTGTCAGGGAAAATGAAAAGTTGATCAGGGAGTAATCAAGGAAAATTCATGGAATTTAAAAATTGAATTTCAGCGAAGAATGAGCGAAAATTTCAATTCAGCTTTTGCTGTAGTTGCGAATTCAGCTTTAAATTAGCTTAAAATTCGATAACTCAGTCAAATTTCAACCAATTCTAATTTTAAAAAAAGTTCATTGCACACGGAATGGAACTCACTTTGATTATAGTGAAAGCAAAAGTGTTTGGATTCTAAAAAATATAATTAAATTGTTGCTAAAGTAGAACAAATCGACGAACAATGAGAAACTTTAAAATATTTTCGATTGTAGCTCCGTGATTTTTCACCGTGATAAAATGCACCTTCACCAAAGGGCGGTTTTTTTGACCAGAAAGTCAGATTTCTGGGGTGTATAAGAAAATTCTCACTTGCCACTTTTTCATTTCCACTAGATCTACAATTTCCACTACCTTTCGTAAAAAGTAGTTTTTTACTGTAAAAAAAAAGTTACCCTCAAATGGGGTAATTTGGAAATGTGGGGTAAATTCGGCCTTTCCTAATATAATAGTTTAAATAATTACTTAAGGTGGCTTCAACCAGAATCTGGAGTAAGTTTAAGCCTTGACTGGTTCTAGATTCTGGTTAAAACAACCTATAGTAATTTGAACTATCAATTTAGGAATGTCCGAATTTACCCCATATGTCCGCAATTACCCCGTTTGACGGCACCTTAACATTTGGTTCAATCTGGAAGACCTGGAAAAGCCCTGGAATTTTGTTTAAGAAACTCTGTGTAAAGTAACATATCCGTCGACCTCATCTAGAATCCAAAATGGTAATCCGGTATTGAGGAAGAGAGAATCGTCGAATGAGCTGCAAACTAACTGAGATGAGAGGGAAGTCCTCGACATACCAATCTCCTTCCTGTCTCTGATCCGTTCTCTTCGAGAAACGAATAAAGGTCCAACTAGAAACTAGAGAAAGTGCCTACTGTGGAAGAAACTGAAAGATACTCTGGATAGCTACTTCCGCTTCTGGGTTGCTCCTCGTAAATTCTCCACTGACGTAGATGTGCTGGATTCTTTCTAGAAAAGTTCACGTGAAATCGAATTTCGACCTGTGGGAAAAGCCGTACATTTAGCTGCTTAAAAAACAGAATCAAGATAAAAGCATTGCCAAGGATTTACAAAAAGACGTTCACCATTTCAGTTTAGCAATATTTAGTAACTAAATTTTGGTTGTACCACCAAGCACTAGGGTGGGTCAAAAAAACAAAATTTTTGGAAATCGGAAATAGAACTGTGTGCAAAAGTTTCATAGGAGGACCCTGACGAAATGTAATTAATTTTGATTCGATCGATAAACGCCTTGGTTTTGCGCGTTAACAAAATATGTTTGACGCCCCCAGCGGAGCGAAAGGAGATCTTTTTTCAGAAAAAATTAATTAAAATAATTTTGAATTCATAGCTCCATCTAGTCTGAAAAAGTCGTTAAAAATTTCTGTTATTCTCTAATGATAATACAGATTCCTTGAAAAATTTGATTTGTCCCATCTAGCACAATAATTCTTGTATTTCTGAAAAAGGTTTCTTCTCTCGATCTCTCTAGTAGCTTAATGGGAAAGCACCTGACTGGAAATCAGAAGTTCTGTGGTTCGACTCCCAGCGGAGCGAAAGGAGAAGATCTTTGTTTCAGCAAAAATTAATTAAAATAATTTTTTATTTAAAGCTCCATCTAGTCTGAAAAGACGTTAAAAATTTCTGTTATTCTCTACACTGAGCGAAGAATTCCCGTGTAGTTCGGGTTTACACTCCAATAGTTCGGGTGGTTTCTCTTTTTTTTCACACGAAGGTTTGGCGCGCTTGCACTACTGAGACGTGCGATCACCCCAACCATTCGGGTGCTCACCTGAAACAGCAGCGGCCGAAGTGGTGGGGCGCCCGCCCGAATAGTTGAGGAGCTTGAACGAATGATTCGGGAGATTCGAGTCGTCAACCGCGTAGGATGTTGCGCGTTCGACGTTTGCGCATGTTCGCTAATGGCCGCAGCTGATGAACATCAGGCTCCTCCCGAATGTCACTGTTTCTAGTTTATGTCGATTTTATTGTTCATGTGCGAGATGTCAGTGGAATAAAGTGTACCTAGTTATCTGGTTTTTCTTTGGATAATCATTAACGAAGGTAAGAGAAATATAAAACATTATTCTTTGCTTGCACATGAGTCGAAAAATCAAATCATTAGCGAACATGCGTAAACGTCGAACGCGCAACATCCAACGCGGTTGACGACTCGAATCTCCCGAATCATTCGTGCAAGCTCCCCAACTATACGGGCGGGCGCCCCACCACTTCGGCCGCTGCTGTTCCAGGTGAGCACCCGAATGTTTGGGGTGATCGCACGTCTCAGTAGTGCAAGCGCGCCAAACCTTCGTGTGAAACAAAAAAAAAAGAGAAACCACCCGAACTACTGGGGTGTAAATCCGAACTACACGGGAATTCTCCGCTCAGTGTAATGATAATACAGATTCCTTGAAAATTTTGATTTGTACCATCTAGCATAATAATGCGTGTATTCTGAAAAAGATTTCTTCTCTCGATCTCTCTCCGGAAATCAGAAGTTCTGTGGTTCGAGTCCCAGCGGAGCGAAAGGAGAAGATCTTCTTTCAGAAAAAATTAATTAAAATAATTTTTAATTCATAGCTCCATCTAGTCTGAAAAGACGTTAAAATTTCTGTTCTCCTCTAAGGATAATACAGATTCCTTGAAAAATTTGATTTGTACCATCAAGCATAATAATGCGTGTATTTCTGAAAAAGGTTTCTTTTCGATCTCTGTAGTAGCTTAATTGGAAAGCACCTGACCGAAAATCAGAAGTTCTGTGGTTCGACCCCCAGCGGAGCGAAAGGAGATCTTTTTTCAGAAAAAATTAATTAAAATAATTTTTAATTTATAGTTCCATCTAGTCTGAAAAAGACATTGAAAATTTCTGTTTTTCTCTAATGATAATACAGATTCCTTGAAAAATTTGATTTGTTCCATCTAGCATAATAATGCGTGTATTTCTTAAAAAGTATTCTTCTCTCGATCTCTCTCCGGAAATCAGAAGTTCTGTGGTTCGACTCCCAGCGGAGCGAAAGGAGAAGATCTTCTTTCAGAAAAAATGAATTAAAATAATTTTTAATTCATAGTTCCATCTAGTCTAAAAATGTATGTTATTCTCTAATGATAATACAGATTCCTTGAAAAATTTGATTTGTCTCATCTAGCATAATAATGCGTGTATTTCTGAAAAAGGTTTCTTCTCTCGATATCTCTAGTAGCTTAATGGGAAAGCACCTGACCGGAAATCGGAGATTCTGTAGTTCGTCCCTCAGGGGAGCGACAGGAGAAGATCTTTTTTCAGAAAAAATTATATTAAAATAATTTTTAATTCATGGCTCCATCTAGTCTGAAAAAGACGTTACAAATTTCTGTTATTCTCTCATGATAATACAGATTCCTTGAAAAATTTGATTTTTACCATCTAGCATAATAATGCGTGTATTTCTGAAAAAGGTTTCTTCTCTCGATCTCTCTAGTAGCTTAATGGGAAAGCACCTGACCGGAAATCAGAAGGTCTGTGGTTCGACTCCCAGCGAAGCGAAAGAAGAAGATCTTCTTTCAGAAAAAATTAATTAAAATAATCTTTAATTCATAGCTCCATCTAGTCTGAAAAGACGTTAAAAATTTCTGTTATTCTCTGACGATAATGCAGATTCCTTGAAAATTTTGACTTGTACCATCTAGCATAATAATGCGTGTATTTCTGAAAAACGTTTCTTCTTTCGATATCTCTAGAAGCTTAATGGGAAAACACCTGACCGGAAATCAGAAGGTCTGTGGTTCGACTCCCAGCGGAGTGAAAGGAGAAAGTCTTTTTTCAGAAAAAATTAATTAAAAAAATTTTTATTTTCGTAATTTTGATATTTTCGTAGATGTCAATTTTTTTTTACATTCCTGGAGGCCTTGAACGAATCCCTAAATTTTACAGGTTTTTGTTCGCAGCATCATGAGAGATTATTATTGTATAGTAGATCCCTGATTTCAAAAAATAATTATAAACCTTACAGAAATGTAGAGAGAATTTTTTCAGGTTTTTAGAATTTTTATACTGGTTAAAATATGATTGAAAATTTTTTGATTGTTCTAGGAAATCCTAAGTGTAAATATATTTAATATGTCAAAAAAGAAACACAAAAATGAATTTTTGGAAAACATGCTGTCTCTTTTTTGTTGATTCCATGAAGCTATCAATTTTTTTCTATGGTATTTTTTGTCAATAAAACAGTTTTATATATTAAAAATGATATTTAAAGTCAGTTGAAAAAGAATAATTGAAAAAAAATCAAAACCTCATTTTCTAAAAAATGCAAAAAATTCTAAAAAATATTTACACTTATAATTTCGTGACTTGTCAAATTTTTTTCTAACGTATTTTTACCAGTAGAAAAATATTAGCTACCTCAAAAAATTCTGCTCACATTTCTGTAGATTTTTTAATTATATTTTGAAAACAGGGGTCTAGTAAACATTAATAATCCATCATGAGGCTGCAATTGAAAATCTGTAAAAATTTGGAAAGTCGTTCAAGATCTCCAGAAATGTAAAAAAAAATGATATCCACAAAAAAATATAAAATTACGAAATTAAGAATTTTTTAAACATATGATGTTAACACGTAAAAATGAGGCGTTTATCGAAGAAATCCAAATAATTTATAATTTTTCAGGGTCCTCATACGCTACTTATCCGTTCATAAATTACAATAAAAGTTTGTAATGAGTTATAAAGACTTCAATATCAGTATAATTCGGTTAGTATTTTGATTTTTTCATCATTCCGTTGAAAATATAAATATAAAATATAATATAAATGTTATTAAATATTTTTTAACTTTATCGGGCTTTGCACTATAAAAAAAAATACACCCTTATCATCGAATTTTTTTAGATTTGACGACAGATTAAACAGGGTGTTAAAATATCTTAAACATTTAGTAAAGAATTTCCATCGTCTAAATTGTTGTTAAAAATATAAAGTTATTATAGTAAATAGCATTTTTGACTAAAAAATAAGGTAAATGTAGAAAAAATTCTGCACTCAAGTGCAGAATTTCAATTTCAAAATGAGCTGGAGGAAAATAAAACATATTACATAATTGGAGATGCGCATTAGTAATTAAAAATTAGATAAATTAAAATATATGCTTTACCTTAAAGTACTATAAAATATAATTAATAATCATAAATTAAAGTTCATTCGTGATTTTATATCGTAATAAGATGTTGTTAAAAGACATGAACATTATACATAATAAAATTATTTTAAATTAAAGAAAAGTTTTTATTGAAACAAATAACCATTTATTTGAACTAAAGAAATTTCTTTGAAACAAAACAATTTTTCTTTGACAGAGAGCTCATGAATTAATTAATTGATTAATAATTTATGGATTAACTCAGATTAACTTAGATTAACAGAACCCAATAAGAGAATTCAACTCTTTCTCTATTTTGTTAAAAAGTCATCGTTTTGGTCAAAAATTCAACTACTTGGTTGAAAGTTGAACTACTTTGTTAAAAATCAATCTTTTAGTTTGAAGATTCATCTCGGTTGAAAATGTTACTATTTTTGGAAAATTCGTTTCATTTTTGGTTGCAAATTAATTCTTTTAACCGAAAATTTAACTATTCCGTTTTTGCTTGAAAATTTATTTTTTATATATTAAAATTCAACTATTTGGTTAAAAATTCATCTTTTTTGTAGCAAGTTAATTTTCTTTGTTAAAAAAATAAACTTTTTGGTTGAAAATTCAACTTTCCAATGTTCAACTCTTTGAATGTCGAACTATTTTCTTGAAAATTCTCATTTTTCAAGATTCATCATTTTAGTTTAAACTTCATCTCTTTTGTTTGAATTAAACTTTTTTTCATTTAAAATTACAATCTTTTTTTGATGAAATATTAAATATTAGATGTTTAATTGAGAATTTAGTTTTTTGGGTCAATAATCAACTACTTCGTTCAAAATTAAACTACTTTGTAAAAAATTCATTTTGTTTGATTGATGATGCATAATTTAAGTAAAAAAATCCACTATTTGATCGAAAATTAACTTTTCTGTTGAAAATTCATATTCTTGGTTGAAAAATTTAACTTTTTTCATAAATTATACTATTTATTTGAAAATTTAACTATCCTGTTAGAAATTTATGTTTTGTTTAGTTAAATATTAATCTTGCATGTTGATAATTCATCATTTTGGTTGAGGATTCAACTATTTTGTTAAAAATTCGTCGTTTTTAGTTTAAATAAACTGGTTGAGAATTCGTTTTTTTTGTCGGAAATTAGTTTTTTAAACTGAAAATTTAACGATCCCATTTTTTATTGAAAATTTCTTTTTTTTTTATTCAAAATACAACTATTTCGTTGAAAATTTATCTTTCTTGATTGAGAATAGAATTTCCTGTTCAAAATTCTTTATTTTCGTTTGAAAATTAAACTATTTTGCTAAAAATTCGGTTTTTTTTTTGGTTAAGGATTAATTTTCTTTAATAAAAATGTAACTATTCTATTTTCGATTGAAAATTGACCCTTTCTTGTTTAAAATTCATGTATTTTGTTGAAAATTCGTCTGTTTTTGTAGAAAATTATTTCTCGGTTGAAAATTCGTCTTTCTTGGTTAAAAATGCAACTGTTTTGTAGAAAACTAATCTGGTTTGGTTCAAAATGTTGAAAATTCATATTTTTTAGTTGAATACAACTGTTTTTTTATTTAAATTTAAAATCGTTTTTGTTGAAATATTAACTTCCTTTTTTTGTTGACGATTTTCCATTTTATTTGAAAATTCAACTATTTGGTCGTACAATAACTTTCTCGTAAAAATTTCATATTTCTGGTTGAAAATTTAACTAAAAGTTAACTGACATTTTAACGATTTTATTTTTGGTTCAAAATTTATTTATTTTTTATTGAAAATTCAACTATTTCGTTGAAAATTCATCTTTTTTATGAAAAATTAACTTTCTTGTTAAAAATTTTGTTTTTCCGGTGTAAAAGTCCAGTTTTTTCAAAACATTAGACTTTTCAGCTCGAGAACTCGACTATTTTGTTAAAAATTCGTCTATTCGCGTAAAAAATTAATCTACTTTGTTGAATTAATCTATTTGGTCGAGGATTCAACTATTTTATTAAAAATTCTTCTTTTTTCGTTGAATTCAACTGATTCATAATTCTCCTTTTTTAACATTAGTTTTTTTTTAACTGCAATTTTAACTGTTCCATTTTTGGTTGAAAACTTATCTTTTTAAGTTGAAAATTCAACTATTTGATTGAAAATTCGTTTTTTGGTAGAAAATTAATATTCTAGGTAGAAAATAATTCTCTTTGGTTGAAAATTTATCTTTTTAGGTTAAAAATTCAGCTATTTTGTAAAAAGTTCAACTATTTGCAGGGTGTCCAGCGACCTTAAAAACCTTGAAAACCTGGAATTCTCCTTGAATGTTCTTTTAACCTTGAAAACCTGGAAATCTCCTTGAATTTTTCATGTGAACCTTGAATTATTTTTTTTTTCTTTCAAAACAGTTATTTTATTGAAATGCAAAAAGTAATTTAAATCTTTTAGTCTATTATGAAAGAAACATCTCGTTTAGAAGGAATCTTGCTACTGAAAAGTTTGTTTATTTATCAAGATATAATTTATCTTTTACTGATTACAGAATAAATAGACATTTCTAGGCATTTTTTGTAGATTTTAAAAATTATTGTATAGATTGCAATGAACAGACTTTAATATTGTGAATAATTCTATAAGTTTATAATTTCGTCTCCGCTCATATAGAATGTTAAAGTATACATTTTTTATGATATTCAACTTACAAATTATAAAAATTATTAGCTGGAAATTTCGATGTTGATTCAGTTTCAGAAATTGAATGAGCCATGGCCATATAACGGATTTTTCAAGGGTTTCAGCACTCGGTTTTTTAATTTACACCAGATTGAAAAACAATACTGAAGATTTCAAAAGGTTTCAAAATATTTCAAAGATTTTTAAATATTTAAAAGGATTTTGAACATTTTACAAAGATTTCACGGATATCAAAGATTAAAAAAGGCGTGTACACCAGATTTCAAATATTTTACATTTTCACAAAGCTTTTAAAACTTTCAAAAGATTTAAAGAATTAAAAAGATTTGAAAAAGGGTACACCAGATTTAGAAGATTTAAAAAGATTTCGAAGATTTGAAACGATTTCAAAAGGTTTCAAAACATTTGAGTAAAAAAATTTCACTAAGATTTCAAATAATTCAATTATTTCAAAGAAAAGAAAAAGGTTTCACAAACAAAGATTTTAAAAATTTAAGAAAAATTTCACAAATATTTAAAAAATTTCACAAAAATTCTCCAAAGATTGCAAGGATTTCAAAGATTTGAAAAAGGCGTGTACACCAGATTTCAAAGATTTCAAAACATTTGAAAAGATTGAAAGGATTTTAAACATTTGAAAAAAGGTTACAGCACATCAAATTTCAAAGATTTAAAAATATTTTGAAGATTTTAAACGATTTCAAGATATTTGAGAAGATTTGAAAAGATTTCACTAAGATTTCAAATAATTCAAAGAATAAAAAAGATTTCACTAACAAAGATTTTTTTTAAATTTCACGAATATTTGAAAAGATTTCACAAAGATTTCGAACATGTCGAAAGATTTTGAAACTTTCAAAAAATTTCGCAGATTTTAAAGATTTTAAAAAGGTTATTATTATTATTAATTATTATTATTATTATTATTGGCCAACAGCCATACCACGCTGAAAAAACCAGTTCTCATCAGATTACTGAAGTTAAGCAGCGTTGGGCGCGGTTAGTACTTGGATGGGTGACCATTCGAGAAAACTGAGTACTGTTGGCACATCGTGGGTGTGGTGAGCCCACACTTGTAGTTATTTACTACAAGAAACTATCCACCTAGAAACACTACCCGAATCGGGTAGTGTCACGCCTACCCTGAAAGGGAAATGGCTTAATGGTATACTACTATAGTAAACCAGATTTCTAAGATTTCAAAAGATTTTACACAGTTTAAGAATATTGTAATGATTTCAAATTAATACAAAAGATTCCAGAGAGATTTCACAAATATTTTGAAAAATTCATAAAAATTTCATAAAGATTTCAAAAGGATGCAAGAATTCCAAAGATTTCAAAAAGGGTTACAGTACACCAGATTTCAAAGAATTTAAAACATTTCAAAGATTTGAAACGATTTCAAATATTTCAATGATTTCAAACGAATACGAAAGATTTCACAAACATTTCAAAGATGTTAGACTATTTCAAAGTTCAAAGTTTTCAAGGATTTCAAAGACGACTTATGTTCGCAAAAAATTAAGAATTTGTTTATTTATGGTTCTGCTTATTTCAAAAATTGTTGGCCGATCAAAAATGAAACGGCTCATTTTGACATCTATAAAAAACAGTTATATCAATATTTGATGTAAAAAAGGAGATCTGGAAAAACTGGACTTCTTAACCTGGAAAACCTGGAAAAGACCTTGAATTTAGTTAGTCATCTTTTTTGGTCGAAAATCCAACTGTTTTGTTAAAAATGCGGTTTTTTTATTGAAAATTCATCTTTTATGATAAAGAGGTCATTTTTCATAGTTGAAAATCCATTTCTCTTGTCAGAAAATGAACTTTATTGTCGAAAATACAACTTTTTTGGTTGAAAATTTAACTTTCTTCTAAAAAATTGGTCTTTTTGTCTTGAAAATTCAACTATTCGGTGGAAAATGCAAATACTGAATAATTTTGAGTCAACATTTCTCCTTTTATCACATTTTAAACTAATTCAGTAAACCACCTCAATTTTATGGGACGAGATATGGTGTCATTTTCAACAGTTATAAAGTCTAGGTAATGAAAGGGTACTCATATCGTTATCCTGAACACATTTTGCCCTGTTATCTACGCCCTCTGCGTTCACTGTGACATAATTCTCTGTATAAATTACACACGGTATTTGGATTTAAAAAGTGAAATCTCAGCGGGACTGTATTTCATCCCACAGGTGGGCCGGACGTTTCACCTCATAACCAGGTCAACTCTCGGTTACCTCCTAAAAAATTATATTCATAAATAATATTTTCCAATCTTTTATTAATAAATAAAAATAAAAATGCTATAACTTACCCGACGGCAATAGCTGGGTGGTGATTCTTGACTCGTCGATATTTCAAATGTTAAGCACGGATGTGCGCGGTCAGCGCTCGGATTGGTGACCGTTCGTGATTCTCGCCAAGTCCCGTTTTCACTGATTTTAACTACTGTTGAGCTGGAGGTTTGACGCCGAGGATGAATGTGGGCCAAGATTCAAACTGGTCTGTCGGTAACCGGCTGTGTTCAGGAGGTTTTTGATTTTCTGCAGTTTTCCATTTCTCTGGCCAAATGTTCAGGCGAATGCGAATACTTCTAATAAAAATACGGCTGCAGACGGTAGGAGATTAATATCTGACGATCTCCTTAGGGAGGGGGATTTAAGATACGTAAAAACCAAAAATGGATATACATGGAGTAAATAAAACAAACCGTAGGCCGTAGGTCAGGGAAAACCAGGAAATCAGGGAAAAGTCAAAGGAAAGTTAGGGATTTAAACAAAAATCTTGCAGAAAACAATCAATTTCTGTAAGAGACACTTTAATAACTGTAAAGATAAATACATTTGAATTTTTGAGTTTAAATTTGAAATTTTGTTATTCTGTTTATAAAAGAATCTATCTTAAAAATATTACTAGACTAAGGCTCTGGACTTTGAGTAATAATGGTCGGGGAAAATGAAAAATTGGTCATGGAAAATGAGGGAATTTTGAAAATGAAGTTTTTTTTACCACCCTGATATAATATCCTAGTCAGTAATTTTTTGCCTTAAAATTCTATTTCTTTTTTTTGTAGTTGCTTTCTTCTAAAAATTAAATTTTTAATTAAAAATTTTATTATTTGATTGAAAATTGCAAAATTTCGTTCAAAAGTCATCTTTTTTGGTTGGAAATTCAACTGTTTTGTTGAAAATTTGTCTTCAGGTTGAAAATTCAACTATTTGGTAGAAAATGAACTTTTTTGGAAAATCTCGAATTTTTTTGTTGCAAATTTAACTAAAATCTTTCGGGTTCAAAATTCAACTATTTTTGGATAATTCGTCTTTTTGGTTTAAAAAATTATCTTTTTTGGTTAAAATATTTAACTGCATGGTTTAAGGTTAAACTACTTTATTTACAAATCAATTTTTTGTTGAAGATTCATAATTTTAGTTAAAAATCGATCTCTTTTGTTTGAAAACTCGTTTTTTTTTTGGTAATAATTAATTTTTTTAACTGAAAATTAAACTATTCCAGTTGAAGATTCAACATCTTACATTCAACTTCATCTCTTTGGGTTGAGTTGAACCAATTCGTTAAAAATTTATTTTTTTTGCTGGAAGGTCTTTGGTTAAAATTAACTATTCTGTTAATAATTCAATTTTTTTTGTGTAAAATTAATTTTTCAGCTGATTGAACTTTTTTAGTTGAAAATTCGTTTTTTTTTGGTAGAGATGTAATCCTATTAGCTTGAAATTACCTCTTTTTCAGTTAGAATAATTGCAACTGTTTGGTAGATAATTAATGTTTTTGTTAAAAATTCAACTGTTTTACAGAAAATTCGTCTTTGACATGAAAGTTGAACAATTTGAATTATCTTTTTTTTTCTTTCTGCACTGAAAATTCTTCATTTGTTGAAAATTCCTCTTTTTGGTTAGATAATTCATCATTTTAGTTGAAAATGAATCTCTTTGTTTGAATATTTGACTATTATGTTGGAAATTAATTTTTTGGTTGAAAATTCGTTTATTTTTACTGAAAATTTAACTTGCCTATTTTTGGTTAAAAACATATCTTTTTTATTTGAAAATATTTTTTTATATAAAAATTAACTTTTAATGGAAAATTAAACTATTTCAGTGGAAGATTCAACATTTTAGTTGAAAATTTATCTCATTGGTTAAAAGTTTGATTACTTTGTTAAAATTTTCTGTCGTTGTGGAAAGTCCTTAGTTGAAAAATGAACTATTTTTGAAAAATTTTTTTGGTAGAAAACTGATCGTATTAGTTTGAAATTTTCTCTTTTTTGGGAAAAAATTTAACTGTTTGTTTAGAAATTAATGTTTTTCTTGAAAATTCAACTGTTTTAAAGAAAATTTTGTCTTGGCATGAAAGTTCAACAATTTGGTTGAAAAAACAACTATTACATTTTTTATAGAAAATTCATCTTTGTAGGTTGAAAATTCAACTATTTGTTCAAAAATTCATATTTTTAGTAGAAAATTATATTCTCTGTTAAAACTTCGTCTTATTGGTTTTAAAATGCATCACTTTAGGTAGAAATTTAATTTTTTTGTTTTGTTGAAATATCAACAATCACATTTTTTCTTGAAAATTCAACTTTGTAGGTGAAAAATTCTACTAGTTGGTTAATAATTAAACTTGAAAATGTAATTATTTTGTTGAACATTTTTTTTTTTTTTTTAAATATCAATGATTACATTTTTCGTTGAGAAATCATTTTTTTCTTTGAAAATTCATTTATTTTTACTGAAAATTTAACTTCTTTATTTTTGGTTAAAAACATATCTTTTTTATTTGAAAATATTTTTTTATATAAAGATTAACTTTTAATGGAAAATTAAACTATTTCAGTGAAAGATTCAACATTTTAGTTAAAAATTGATCTCTTTGGGTAAAAGTTTGATTACTTTGTTAAAATTTTTTTTGTTGGTGGAAGGTCCTTAGTTGAAAAATGAACTATTTTCGAAAAATCGTTTTTTTATGGTAAACTATTTTGTTTTAGCTAAAAAAGTAAGTTTTACATTTTTCGTTGAAAAGTGATCTTTTTTAGTTGAAAATTCGTCTTTTTGGCAGGAAACTGATAGTATTAGTTTGAAATTTTCTCTTTTTTCGTGAAAAATGCAACTGTTTGTTTAAAAATTAATTTTTTTCTTGAACATTCAACTGGTTTAAAGAAAATTTTGTCTTGGCATGAAAGTTCAACAATTTGGTTGAAATATCAACTATTACATTTTTTATAGAAAATTCATCTTTGTATGTTGAAAATTCAACTATTGGTTTAAAATTTCGTATTTTTTAGTAGAAAATTAAGGTTCTTTGTTAAAAATTTATCTTATTGGTTTTGAAATGCATCTCTTTTGGTAGAAATTTAATTTTTTTGTTTTGCTGAAATATCAACAATCGCATTTTTTCTTGAGAATTCATCTTTTTAGGTGAAAAATTCTACTACTTGGTTAATAATTAAACTATTTTTTGAAAATTTAATTATTTTGTTGAAAATTTGTTGTTGTTTTCTCGGTTGAAATATGAGTGATTACATTTTTCGTTGAGAAATCATTTTTTTTTGTTGAAAATTCAACTTTTCGGGTTGAGAATTCAACCGCTTTCTGAAAAATTCCACTTTTTGTCTTGAAAATTTAACTATTTGGTTGAAAATTCAATTATTTGGTTAAAAATGAACTTTTTTGTTAAAAATTCGACCATTTGGTTGAAAATTCATCTTTTATGGTAGAAAATACATCTTTTTTTGGTTCAAAGCAAAAATGAAAAATTGGCGAGCGCAAAGTCAGGGAATTTTGAAAATTAAGTTTTGCGGCCACCCTTTCAAAGAAAAATTTATGGGCTTGAGCTGGTCAGTTTCGTAGATTTAATCCATCTGTCTGGAGCAACGGCGCTTTTTGGACTCGACTTCTTTCTATTCATGGAATATACTAAAGGAGAGAAATATCGACCCAATTACTAATTCAAATCCTCCGGAGGAACTTTCTGCTTTTCTCAAGAGGAGATTTGCTTTCCAGAACTTTTTTCCCCATGCAAAAGGCAATAGAAAAGAAGAAAGAGTGATGAACCGGAAGTAGTCATTCTGATTCTCTTCTATACGAATTTAACCTTTAATATCACTTTGAAATATACGGAGTTAATTTTTAGATTAGGTAATTAACTCTGTAAGTCAACTCTCGTTTTTCGCTTAAAGGCGAACTGAATTAAAAAGCCAATCAGAAAATCAAACTATTGTTTCGCTGACAGATTATTTTCTTAAATTGAAAAGTCTACTATTATTTTTTTTTGGTTCAGAATTGATTTCTTTTGCTTAAAAATTTTACTATTTTGTAAAATAAATTTAATAGTTTATATGCCTACCAAAAAAGATTTTAATTTTAAAACAAAAACAGTTTGATTCAATCAAAAAATACAAATTTTCAACAAAATAATTGAATCCTCAATCGAAAATTAATGTCCAATAACATAGTTGAAATTTCAACAAAAAACATGAATTTTGAACCGAGATTAATTGTCTACCGAAAAAGACGAATTTTCAACTAAATGCATGAACTTTCATTAAAAAAGATAAATTTGCAATAAAAAATGGAATAGTTACATATTCAAATAAAAATATGATTTTTTTTGACAAAGTAGTTAAATTTTCAGGCAAGGAGATGTATTTTTAACTAAAATGGTGCATCTTTAATTGAAATAGTTCAATTTTGAGTTAAAAAATAAATTTTCGACTAAAAAAAAATGATTTTTGAACCAAACAGTTAAATTTTTAACAAGAGATGAATTTTTCACTATAATGATGAATCTTTAACTGAAAAATAACTAACAAAATTGTTGAATCTTTTACAATGAAACTAATTTTTAACCAAAATAAATGAATTCTCAAGAAAAAATGTAGTAGTTGTTATTTTAACCAAAAGATTTTAATTTTAAAGCAAAAAAGTAGAATTTAACTAAAAATACGAATTTTCAATAAAATAGTTGAATCCTCAACGGAAAGGACGAACTTTCAAAAACACAGTTGATTTTTCAACCTAAACGGATACTTTTCAACTTTAGTTTCAACAATTTAAATTAATGTCCAATAATTTAATTTTAATAATTTTAAATTTTTAAGTTGAATTTTCAACAAAAAACATGAATTTTGAACCGAGATTAATTTTCTACCGGAAAAGACGAATTTTCAATTAAATACATGAGCTTTCATTAAAAAAGATAAATTTGCAACCAAAAATGGAATATCTGCATATTAAAATAAAAATATGATTTTTTCAAAAAAGTCGTTAAATCTTCAGGCAAGGAGATGCATTTTTGACTAAAATGGTTCATCTTTAATTGAAGTAGTTCAATTTTGAGTTAAAAAATAAATTTTTAACCAAAAAACAACGATTTTTGAACAAAACAGTGAAATTTTTAACCAGAGATGAATTTTTCACTATAATGATGAATGAAAAATGACTAACAAAATTGTTGAATCTTCTACAATGAAACTAATTTTTAACCAAAATAGATTAATTCTCAGGAAAAAATGTAGTAGTTGTTATTTTAACCAAGAAGATTTTAATTCTAAAGCAACAAAGTAGAATTCAACTAAAAATATGAATTTTCAATAAAATAGTTGAATCCTCAAAGGAAAAGATAAACTTTCAAAAACACAGTTGACTTTTCGACAAAAAATTATATTTTTAACTAAAATTATTTCATTTTCATGAATGTAACTTAATTTCTAGTCATAAAGTCGAATTTTCAACCAAAACCAGGAATTTTTAACCCAAAAGATTATTTTTTTACCTAAAAAAGACGATTTTTAAACAAAATATATGAATTTTCAATAAAAAAGATAAATTCTGAACCAAAAGTGGAATAGTTACATTTTCAATTAAAAAATTAGAAAAAAAAAATACATTTTCAAGCAAGAATCTTAATTTTCTACAATTTTCAACAACAAAAAACAAACAAATTTTTAACAAATTAGTTTATTTATTATTATTATACCATTAAGCCATTTCCCTTTCGGGGTAGGCGTGACTTGCTCGGTTGGAGAATAGTAGTGTGCATATGGGTATAAAGGTATAAGGTCGGTAGGAATATAGGTATGAGGTGGATAGGTATATAAGTGTTAGGTATATATATTTTAGATTGATCTGGAATTCTCGTGTTATTTATTTAAATGACACGTTTACTCCGCAACACTGCTCCGACCCAGGTTGCTGATCAATCTCTCTAGCGATCACCCCAAGTGAAGAGCCTCACAAAATTGTTATGTATGGTTCTCCACTTGGGCCCATTAGTATCCAAGATCTTTGTTTCAGGCGTCATTCATTCTACTGTCACTCTGTTTACAAACTATTTGTCGCCACACTTTTCTGTCCCGGCATACTACTCTAGCTTCCTTCACGTCCATGCATTTTTTCATGCAAGCTCTTGTGTTCCTATGGCTTCTTATGTCTCTACGGATTAATGTCTCATTTACAGATTCTAACCATTCTTTCGGCGGTCTACCTCTGGGCATTCTGCCATTTACTTTACCTTTATACACTTGTTTGGTCAGTCGTTCATCTTTCATTCTTTCAAGATGTCCGAACCATCTTAACTGATTTCTTTCCCATGTGTCAACTATTGTCTCTTTTGCACCACATTCTTTGAGGATTGTCTCGTTTCGGACTTTGTCCATTAGTGTTTTCCCGCATATTATGCGCAGAGGTTTCATGCCGATCGCGTTAATTTTACTCCTGTCCTTTTCTTGACAGGTCCATGTCTCGCTACCGTATAGTACAGTCGGTACGAATATAGAATTGTGTATGGCCATTTTAGCTTTTTTTGATATGTTTTTATTTGTTAGGATGGACCCTGCTCTACCGATAACCTGTTTACCCTTATTTATGCGCCTATCTAACTCCCCATCTATTTTTCCATCGCTAGTGAATAGACTACCTAGATATACGTACTTGTCAACTTGTTCTAATCTCTCATCATTTAGGACAATGTTGCACATTGTTTTCTCACTCTTTCCCTCAAACACCATGATTTTTGTTTTATTTACGTTAATTTTGAGTCCCATGTCCTTCATGCTTGTATGAAGTTTATTCAACATTCTTTGCAAGTCCTCGACTGATTCTGCCATAACAATCTTGTCATCTGCGAAAGCTAACCCACGTACCTTAACTGTTTGGAGATCTACACCTTCTTCGTCGAAGAGTGCAGTTCTTAGACACTTATCCATGAATATGATAAATAGCCACGAGGACATAACGCATCCTTGTTTCACGCCTTGCGTAATATCGAACCAGTCACTCAGTTTCCCGTTTACCCTTACGCTCGCTTTACTACCTGTATATATTGTTTTTATTGCTTGCAGGAGCCCTCCATTTACTCCGTATTCTTTAAGAACTTCCCAAAGTTTACTTCTATTTACCGTGTCAAATGCTTTTTCTAGGTCAATAAATGCACAGAAAACTTTCTTTCCTACTCTCAAGCTTTTTTCTGTGATCTGTCTTAGGCTAAATATCTGATTTGTACATGATCTTCCTGGCATAAATCCACTTTGGACTTCCCATATGTTTTCTTCTGTGATTTCCATTACCCTACGAATAAGTATTTTTGAGTATATTTTACTTACGGTACTTAGTAGGCTGATACCTCTGTAATTACTGCAGTTGTTTTTATCTCCCTTTCTTTTGTATATTGGTACGATAATCGCTTTTTTCCAATCGTCTGGGACTTTCCCCGTCTCGATACATAAATTTATTAATTCGCACAACCTGTGAGGTATGTACTCGCCACCGTATTTGAGCATTTCAGCACTAATACTGTCTATGCCAGCAGCCTTACCGTTTTTCAAGTTCTTAATTATGTCTCGGACCTCAGTGACACAGACTTTTTCAATTGGGTTTTCTAATGCATTATGTTCTATGTCGTAGTTTTGTTGTCCTATATCTTCACCTCCTAATAGTTCTTTAAAAGAGTCTTTTAAAGCGTCTACTATCCCGTCTATATCATATAGCATTTCACCTTTGCTGTTTCTCATGCTAGCAAACTCTGTACTTTTACTTTCCTTCAACTGTTTATATAGTAGTTTCATTATTCCTCCAAAGCCGTTTTGTATTTTGTTCTCTTCTTCTGTTCTGATTTTTTATTTACTCTCCTTGACTAGTCATTTCATTTTTCTCTTTTTGTCTTTGTAATCATTTTTGAGTCTATTTCTCTCCTCATCGCTAAGACCTGTCATGTTTAATGTTCTCTTGTGCGCTTTTTTCTTTTCTCGCTGGGCGGCTTGAATTTCATCATTCCACCATGCATCACCAGACTTTCTTCCTACCACTGCCGTACCACACACTTCAATTGCAGTTTTAACAATGATATCCCGTAATAAAGCCCACGCGCCCTCTATATCTTTATTGCTCGTAAGCGCTTCCCAAGTTGTCCTATCTATGCGTTCGCTTAACTTATTTTGAAACTCTATTCTCACTTCCGGTTTCTGTAAATTTTCAATCTTTATTCGAGTTTGTTTCGTTTTTTCTGTTCTCTTTCTTTTCCATCCCCGGCCTAAGTTTATTTTAGAGATTAAAAGATAATGATCAGTATTGCATTCGGAACCCCTCATGACTCTTGTATCTTTGACTAGTTCTCTTAGTCTTTCATCCGCAATAACGAAATCAATTACACTGCGGTTATTTCCTTTACACCAAGTGTACGTGTGGATCATTTTATGTCGAAACCAAGTATTGGTAATAAATAGGCCCTTTTCTAGGCATAAGCTAACTAATTTTTCCCCGTTATAATTTTTTCTTGGATCCCCAAATTTACCTAGTACCCTTTCTGTATCTGTATCCTGACGTTGAACGCCGACCCATCCGTTCATATCTCCTAGCAGAATTATTCTTTCACCTGGATCGCAAGTACTTATTGTGTCATTTAAAGTGTCCCAGAAAGCGTCTTTGACTTCTCGCGGCTCACTGTCAACTGGGGCGTAGCACGCTATGATAAATAACCTTCTGATTCCTACCTTCATTCTAGCCCACAACAATCTGGGAGATACAAAATCATGATCTTTGAGATGCTGTCTTGCTTTTTTATTCATAATTAAACCGATCCCTTGACTACGATTTGATTCACTACCTACTCCTGACCATATTTCAAAACCGCCTTTCAACACCCCATTTTCTATGTTTCTACTTTCGCAACCCTTTTTCTTCGTCTCAGGTACACATAAAATATCTAGTTTCCTTGCATGCATAGTTTCTCGTAGTTCTCTTATTTTAAGGTCATTCACTCCTCTAGCATTCCATACACCCAGTCTCCATTCATCGCCTGAAATTCGACCTTTACGTTTACCGTGTGTATGCATTTTGTCGATCCAAGTTTCAGTCCATTCCGAGGCTACTTTATTGTTTGTATTATTCATGTTTAGATTGTACACCCAACTAACACCTTTATGCGCGAAATTTGTTTTGCGAGCCGAAATCATGTCCAAGTTAAGTGATTATTCGTCGTACGGTGGATAGTCTATCTGTAACGTCAGTCCCACCAATACTTCTGTTACTGCGTGGGGGGGGGGATGTGAGGACAGAGAAAGGAAACCGAGAGTCTCGATTGGTTGGTGATTTATGCTGAGAAGGTTACCAGCCTTCAGCAGCGTTGTATTTGATAGGACTTAATATGTGCCCAAAGCCGAATCCTGGCCTACCTCTAAAACAGGAGCCAATAAGTCTTTTTTTTTTTTTTTTTTTTTTTTTTTTTTTTTTTTTTTTTTTT
>CAKNYM010049821.1:45026-57501 GCA_932195095.1 Andricus curvator
ATTATTATAAAATAAATTATTAAATTATTAAATAAATAAATTATTATCAATTAATAATAATTGTTTATTTTATAAACAATTTTATATACAATTCACAATTTGAATACTTGTCAATAAATGGTTTTAGTTTTTTCGAATTACATAATTTTGTCGAATTTTCAGTCTCTAATGTGGAAAAATACCACAGGAATTTTCCGAAAAATGAAAACTCCAAATTTACAAGTCCCGAAAAAAAAGAAATTACCGTAAAAGTTCATTCCCGAAATTTGAAACACCGAATTTTAGAAATCCCATAATTTTTAAATTCCCAAAATAACCAAATTACCGATATTAATATAATATAAAATTTTCGAAAATAGTAAATTCCCGAAATTCCTAAATTTCCTCATTTTTAAAATTCCCGAAAATAGTAAATTGCTGAATTCACTAATTCCAATCAAAAAATAATAAGATTTAATAGCACACTTGAAAATAAATACCCTATGTAAAATAAAAAATCATTCTAACAGAAAAACACTATTAAATTTTTTCGCAGGAATTTAAAAATTCGGCTATTTATTATTTTCCCGAAATTGAAATTCCTGCAATTTGTTATTTTCGGGATTTTGACTATTTCGGAAACATGCAAATTCAGGAAATTTCTGTTTCGGTAATTATTTTTTCGGTATTTTTTTACGAAATGAACTGCTAAATGATTCAGAAAGAACCTTATTTCTTCGAGACTTTTGACAGGCGACAAAATTTGTTATTTTTATTTAAATAAATTAAATTACCAAATACAGATTTTCATCAATTTTCAACCGGAATATTTCTTTTTCTTAAAGGAATCAACGTTAAACGAATTGGCAAAATCCTTCTCTCATGACAATTTATAAACGAAAATTCATTCTTTAATTTATAAACAATTTCAATAAAAAATCGACTTTGTTAAAAAAAGACTTCCATTCGTTGACGAGTTTTCAAGTTTTAAATATGTTTATAAAATTGTTTATAAAATGAACAATTATTGTTTATTGATATCGTAGCATAAGGTAAGGATTCTTTCAAGTAATTCAAAATTGATTCCGTTCAAAAAAGGAAATCTTCCGGTTGAAAATTAACGAACATTTGCATTTAATTAAAAAATTCATTTAAACAATTATCCATTGTTATCAGACATTGAAATATCGCTCATGTTATTCATTGTTTTGTTTTGTTTATTATATTTTGTTTATTAAAGATGTTTAAAACATTAACTACTACTTTAGATTTGAACAAATGGTTACTAATCATTGTTTTTATGTATTATTTGGGAGAAATGTTGTTACATATTTCATGATGTTTTACATAAATATGAGTAACCGTAAAAATGGAATTGTTTATTATAAAAAAAATGTAAAAAAATGTTTTATTGAGAAAAATATAAACATTTTTTAAATTTTGCCTTTGCTCAAACACGAAGAAAATTTCCCTTGTTTATAAAGACTTAATATTTAGCTCAGTATGATGTTTCTCAAACAATGGATGATGGTAAGCATCATTTTAAAGAAAAACTAGTGACGGAACACTGAAAATTAAAAATTAACGTAATGTCAGGTAATGTCAATCTTAATAAACTATTTTTTTCAACAGAAATCAAAAACAAATTAAAGAAAATATTATTAAAATTCTTTAAATAATAAAAAAATGTTCACTTCGGACACAACGTCGTTTGATTTGTTTTCAGGGTTTCGCAGCCCCGGGCATAAACCCTTATAGCTTCAGTAGTGAAGGTAGGGGAAGGGGAAGTGAGAAAAAATTAGAGAGGGAAATCAGGGAAATTAGGGGGAAATTAGTTCAAGGGAACTAGGGAAAGTGGGTGGAAATTATGGAATGGGAATTAAGGGCAGTGAGGGGAAGAGAAAGGAGGGGAAGTATGGGAAGGGAGCGGAAATGAGGGATTAGAAGTAGGGGAAATTATTGGAGAGGAAGTAGGGGACAGAAGGAGAAATGAGAGGAGAGTAGGGAAAATAAGAGAAATGAGGGAAAAATTAAGGAGGTAATTAGGGAAATTAGGGTAGGGGAAGAGGGTGGAAATGATGAAAGGGGAAGTAGAGCCAGTGAGGGTAAGAAAAAGGAGGGGAAGTAGGGCAATTGAATGTAAATGAGGGGATGAGAAGTAGAGGCAATAGAAGGGATAGTGGAAGGGAAATAGAAGAATGGGAGTGCCACCTCGGGAAGAGAGGAAAGGGCGAAGTAGAAATGGAAGAAGATGGTAAAAGGGGGAGGGGTAAGTGAGGGGCGGAAAAGTATGGAAGGGGGAGGTTTAAGCGACTTAATTAACGTCTTAATACGAAACCCTTTTTTTAGGTGTGAGGCGCCTACTTTGACCAATTCTTTAGAAGTTCGTTTTGAGGATGAGAAGTAGAGGAAATTATTGAAGGGTAGTAGCTTAAGTAGAGAAAATGAGGTGAAATGAGGGGTGGAGGATTAAGAAAAATGTTGAGGGAGTACGGAAAGTGAAGGGGAGTAGGATAAATGATGGGGAACAGGGGCAATGAGGAGTGGAAAGTAGGGGAAATGAAGGTAAATATTGGAGAATCAGGTTGGGGGAATTAGCGAAAATGATTAGCAATGATGATGAGTAGGGATGGGAAGTGAAGTTTGTGGAAGGGAAGTAGAAGAATGGGAGTGCCACCTGGGGAAGCGAGGAAAGGGCGAAGTAGAAGTGGAAGAAGATGGTAAAAGGGGGGAGGGGAAAGTGAGGGGCGGAAAAGTATGGAAGGGGGAAGTTTAAGAGACTTAATTTCCGTCTTAATAAGCTACGAAACCCGTTTTTTAGGTGTGAGGCTACTTTGACTAATTTTTTAGACTTTCTTTTTGAGGTCGAGTTTTTTAATAGAATAGGTAATTGTAAGGTACATTGTAAGAACCAGAAATTATTTAAACAGTGAATATTTATTATTCAAATAAATCAATTTTTGATATGTAAGAAGGTTCTAAATCCTACACTCTTTTAATTTGGCAATTCTTGTCTCCTATTCGTTTCTGATGTTAATTTGTTTCAGAAGTATGTAGAAGGAGTAGGCTAGTCTCAAAATCTGAAAGAAGAGTGTAGATGAAAATTTGTTTGAGGACCATCTCAAATTAGAATAGATCAAAGTGAAATTAGATTGCTAAAGCTAAAATTGTTCCTATTTCTATTGATGAGAATTTCAAAAAGATTATTTAAATAATTATTCATAGACCCCCTTAAAAATACAAACTATTCAAAGCCATTGATTCAATTGAATATACACATTTCTATAGATTCCAGAAATATTTAAATTAGATTGATATGGCAGATTTGTAACATTTGAAATACTAGATTGACTCGTCGAACCCGAGATTTCAAACCACGCATACGTCAATTCGATTTTAAAAATTGCATCTCCGATACGTTCATCTGCGGCGTTAGATTATTGGATTCGCTCTGATGAATGGTGCCCAACTTGCAGAATTGATTGAATTGTCGACTGTGAAGTATTACGAAAAAAAACTGAAAGAAGTTGTAAAACGAAGAAAACAATGGAAAGAATCTGATGTCGTACATTTTTGAAGAAGTTAAAATTTGGTAATCCTTACTTTTTATTAATCCACTTTCAAATTTGCTATTAACATTACTGTTACTTCTCATTAATTTGTTTAATGAAATTGAATAATGAATATCACAGGGTTGCTATAGGTCAGGGAATTCCAGAAAGTCTGGGAATTTAAAACTGGTCAGGGAAAATCAGGGAATGTCAGGTAATTTAAAACTTCAGGAAAAGTCATGGAATGTCACACTGAGCGAAGAATTCCCGTGTAGTTCGGGTTCACACCCCAATAGTTCGGGTGCTTTCTCTTTTTTTCTGTTTCACACGAAGGTTTGGCGCGCTTGCACTACTGAGACGTGCGATCACCCCAACCATTCGGGTGCTCACCTGAAACAGCAGCGGCCGAAGTGGTGGGGCGCCCGCCCGAATAGTTGGGGAGCTTGCACGAATGATTCGGGAGATTCGAGTCGTCAACCGCGTTGGATGTTTGCGCATGTTCGCTAATGATTTGATTTTTCGACTCATGTGCAAGCAAAGAATAATGTTTTATATTTCTCTTACCTTCGTATGATTATCCAAAGAAAAACCAGATAACCAGTTACACTTTCTTCCACTGACATCTCGCACACGAACAATAAAATCGACATAAACTAGAAACAGTGACATTCGGGAAGAGCCTGATGTTCATCAGCTGCGGCCATTAGCGAACATGCGCAAACGTCGAACGCGCAACATCCAACGCGGTTGACGACTCGAATGTCCCGAATCATTCGTGCAAGCTCCCCAACTATTCGGGCGGGCGCCCCACCACTTCGGTCGCTGCTGTTTCAGGTGAGCACCCGAATGGTTGAGGTGATCGCACGTCTCAGTAGTGCAAGCGTGCCAAACCTTCGTGTGAAACAGAAAAAAAGAGAAAGCACCCGAACTATTGGGGTGTGAACCCGAACTACACGGGAATTCTTCGCTCAGTGCAGGGAAACCTGACAGAGTCAGGGAATTTTCGATAACATAAAGTTGAATTTAATTTTATTATTTTATTGGAAATTCAAAAAAATTTAAAAAAAGTCATTCTTGTTGGTTTGAATATCCAACTCTTTCGTTAAAAATTCGTCTTTTTGGGTTGAAAATTAATCTATTTTGATAGGAATTGCATATTTTAAGGTTGAAAATCACAACCGTGTGGTTGAATATTAATCTGTTTCGGTGGATGAATCAATTATTTTGTTCAAAATTCGTCTTTTATGCTTGAATTCAAGTTTTTTGGTTTAAAAGGGCAATCTTTTTCATTGAAATATCAATATTACGTTGAAATCCCTATTTTTTCAAAATTTAACTATTTTATTGAAAATTAATTTTATAAACTGAAACAAAATTTTTATGTTATGTTCAAAACTGATCCTCTTTAGTGGAAAATTTAGCTATTTGGGTAAAAATTCCTTTGCAAATCCAAATATTTGGTTGAAAATAATGGTCTTTTGTTAAAAATTAATCTTATTTCGTAGAAAATTAATTTTTTTATTGCAAATGTATCTTATTGGTTGAATATTATTTGTTTTTGTTAAAAATTATTTTTTTTTAATTGAAAATTAATTTTTTCATCTGAAAATGTATCTCTTATGAGAGAAACTTAATCTTCTAGTTTGAAAAATCATCTATTTGGTTGAAAATTGAACTATTTCGTTGAAAATTTATTTTATTTGGTTGAAACTTCATGTTTTTTCTGAAAATTTCACTATTATATTTTTGGTTGAAAATTTATCTTTCTTAGTTTCAAATTGATGTATTTTGTTAAAAGATTTTCTTTTTTGTTACAAAATTAATGTTGAATTGAAAGTTCAGTTGTTTGATTGATAATTCTTTTTTTGTGGTTGAAGAGTCGTCATTTTAGTTAAAAATTAATTTCTTTGGTTAAAATTGTAACTATTTTGTTGAAAATTCGTGTCTCTGTTTGTGGAAAATTTATCTTTCTTAGTTGAAAATTTATCTTTTTGGTTAACAATCTAACTATTTGGTTAAAAATTTATTTTTTCAGTTGAAGTTTTATCATTTTAGTTGAAAATTCAGTTCTTCAACTGAAAGTTTTTTGTATTTGGTAGAAAATTAATTTTTTTGCTGAAAATTTAAATGTTTTATTTTGGTTGTAAATTCATTTCTATGGTTGAAATTGTAACTATTTTATTGAAAATTCGTGTTTCTTTTTGTGCAAAATTTATCTTTCTTAGTTGGAAATTTACCTTTTTGGTTAACAATCTAACTATTCGGTTAAAAATTTATTTTTTCAGTTGAAGTTGTATTATTTTAGTTAAAAATTCAGTTCTTTAACTGAAAGTTTTTTTTATTTGGTAGAAAATTAATTTTTTTGCTGAAAATTTAACTTTTATATTTTTGGTTGTAAATTCATTTCTATGGTTGAAAAGTGAACTATTTCGTTGAAAATCTGTTTCTTTTTGTGGAAAATGAATCTTTTTTTAGTTCAAAATTCATGTACTTTGTTTAAAATTGGTCTTTTTTGGTAGAAAATTAATTTATTGGGTTGAAAAATCAACTATTTGGTTGAAAATTAATATTTCTGGTTGAGGAATCATCGATTTAGTTAAAAATTCATTTTTGAAACTGATAATTATTTTCTTGCAGTAGAAAATTAATTTACTAATTGAAAACTCACCTATTTTGTTTTGGTTGAAAATGCACTTCTTTAGGTTAAAAATTAACTATTTTGTTGAAAATTCGTGTTTTTTTATGAAAAATTTTGTCCAACTTTCTAACTATTCTATTTTTGGTCAAAATTTATCTTGTTTAGTTTAAGATTCATGTATTTTGTTAAAAAATTTGTCTTTTATGGTAGACAATTTAACTTTTTTGTTGAAAATTCATCTTTTTCGTTGAAAATTCAACTGTTTGGTTAAAAATTAATTTTTTTGGTTGAAAATTCATCATTCTAGTTAAAAATTTATTTCCTTCATTGAAAATTCGCTTTTTTCTTTTAATTTAAAAACTAATTGTATAACTGGAAATTTAATTATTTTAGTTTTGCTTCAAAATTCGTTTTTTTTGCCTGAAAATTCAACATTTTTGATGAGATTTTTTTTCTTCATTGACTGAAAAATATTTCTCCGCCAGTCTGTTTTGGTAAAGGATACAAATAATTTGTTAAAAATTCGTACTTTTGGTTCAATTCAACGGATTTTGATTGAAAATTTAAAAAAAATTTGATAGAAATATCAACTATTACACTTTTTGTTGAGAATTCAGTTTTTTATCGAAGGTTTATCACTTTGGTTGAAAATTAAACAATTCAGTTAAAAATTATTATTTTTTCAAATGAAAATTCATTTATTCTATTTTTGGTTCCACATTCATCTTTTTTCGTTGAAAACTCAAATTTGTGGATGATCCCTTATAAAATTGTGTGTGACTGTTATCACTAAAAGTGTTTCAAGCAAATTTAGAAATCACCATTTTTTTGCATTAACATTATTATTATCCTATGTGTAAGGTTCTTTTTTTATACCTAAAATAAAAATTTAGAAATGTCAGTGAAAATGAAAAATTGGCCAGGGAAAATTCAGGGAATTTGCAAATTGGGATTTTGTAGCAACCCTTCTTCACTACTTTCAGTGGTAATTTTTCCAATAATTTTGCGGTACTTAGAATAAATAATTAATGAAGCAAGTTTGTGAAATATGCTGCCTATTTGAAGCTAATGATATTTTCGCGATCCAGCTCATGAATATTTTAACACTTCTATAGAGAAAATAGCGACGTTAATGACTCAGGCCACCGATTATGTTGCCGGTGAAATTTTATCGTGCTTTCGTGAAGGTAGACTCAACGGCCTCAGAACGTTAACTTTTGTTCCGCGTAGCAGGGTGACATTAATTACCATTCCCATAAAGTCTGTGTATTGTCTTGGCAGAGCGTGGCTTTATTTTAGGCATGAACACGACCGCTAACGCTCTCACAACCAACTTCCCCTTCATACGTTCTTCCCGCTTATTATCTCTGCATTTTCTTCTTTTTTTAAATCAACAAAGTTATTTAAAAGTGCCTACATCTCGTTACAAATGCCATATAATGCCATTATCCACTCATAAGTACGAAATGGAAACCACAGAAATCTACTGCGCAGCTATGAGAGCCGTAGAACGCTACTGCGCAGCTGAAAGTTGTAGTGCTGCGCAGAAGAGAACTGTGCCACTTATGGATGCGCAGTAGATTTTTCTGAAGATGACTGGTTTTAAATATCAATTATTACTAAATTTATACAATTTTTCAAGCAATTAGGGTATACTCACGTTAAAAAATGTGTCGACTGATAAAAGAAAGAATTTTCCAACAAATACCTTCACTGGAATCTGTAACCTTGACAAAATGATGCAGAGGGACTTTCTGAATTTCTTGTTTGGTATTGAACTCCACGCACATTCGTAAACTGCATCCTTCAGCTCAGCAGTCTAAATTAAATCAATATTTTTATTATTTTTTCAGTGTTGAGCTTGAAATCTTTAATCTTTGTTCAGATTGTTTCTATAAGTTAGGCTCCAGGCTTGTTATTTCGTACATGATAGGCAATAAGAAAATATAACTCTTTTTTTTTAAAGTTAATTTTTTTTTGTCAAGCGGTCTACCATTACATTTTTGGTTCAGATCTGAACTCTTTTAGTTTTTGGTTAAAGTTGATTCATTTTTGCTTTAAAATTCGACCACTTGGTTAAAAATTGATACATTCAAGTGAAAAATTTAACTGTTTTGTTGAAAATTTGTCATTTTTTAACAGAATATTCATTCTTTGGGATTGAAAATTCATTTTTCTTGACTGAAAGTGACCTTTTTTGTTCAAAATTCATCTTTTATGTTTGAAAATTCCTCGTTTTTGGTTGCATTCAACTGTTTTTAATTTAAAATTAAAATATCTTTTTGTTGCAGCATCAATTATTATATTTTTTGTTGAGAATCGATCTCATTTTGTTGAATATTTAACTATTTGACTGAAAATTGAACTAATTTGTTGACCAATTTCTTGAAAAGTTGTTTTTTGGCTTAAAAATTAATATTTTAAAGTGAAAATTCAACTGTAATAATTGTTGAAAATTCGTTTATTTTTGGTTAAATGTAGTTTTGATAACGGTTAATAATTTTTTGTGTTGAAAATTAATTTTATGAAAAAATTGAAACAGATTTCAAAACATTTTAAATGGTTTCCTAAAATTTTGGAAAAGATTGTAGAAGATTTTAACGCAAATTTTTTCAATTTTTCAAGGTTAAAAAACTTCAGGAATAATTTGATCAAGTTTAAGAGATATTTGGAAGTAAATAATTTTAATCTTGGGAAGAATTAAAAAAATTTGAAAAGCAATGTAGATTTTTCTAGATTTAGAAAAAAAAGTTTTTCAAGAAATTTTGAAAGGTTTCAAGAATTTTTGAAAGGTTTCAAGAGAATAATTTTTTTGTAAGATTTCTGGAAAAATTTCAAATTCTTTTTTATTTTGAAAAATGAATTTTAAGTAAACACTAAAAAAAATTTCAAAACATTTTAAATGATTTCCCAAAATTTCAGAAAAAAATGTAGAAGATTTTTAAGCAAAATTTTTCTATTTTGTAGAATTACAAAATTCTAGAAAAAATTTGAGTGAGTTTAAAAGATGTTCAGAAGTTTTAAAAAGATACAAAAATAATTTTAAACTCAACAAGATTTTAACAAATTAAAAACAACATGTAGATTTTTGAAGACTTCGAACTAAACGGAACAGTTAAAACATTTTTAAGTATTATGAAAAGTTTCAAGAGCCTAACAGAATTTACGTAAGATTCCTTGAAATTTTCAAGTGTTTTTTTATTTTAAAAAATTAATTAAAACAACATTTTTAAACGATTCAAGAGTAATAAAATCTTTTTCAAATCATAAAAAAATGTTAAGGAAAATGTAGATTTTTGAAGATTTCAAAATAAAATTTTGCTGCTATTTCAGGATTTTTAAAAGTGTGAAAAAAATAAAAATTTTTTTTCAAGATTTCTGGGAAAATTTATAATTATAAAGGATTTTTCTATTACTTCCAAACTTCTAGAAGTCCTAAGTATCTTTTAAATGGTCTCAATTTTTTTCTAAAGTTGTATGAAACCCTGCACGATAAAAAAATTGGCCTAAAAATTTTGTAGATACTTTTTCGACATATCTGAAATCTTTAAAAATCATTTTGAACTTTCTCAAGAATCTTAGGAAAATTTATATTTATATAAACTTAAAAACAAATAAACTTAAAAAATGAATAGTTATTAGAAATTTTTATTTTGTATTAAACATGATGATTCACCTTAAATTATAATTTGACTGAATGTTCTTTTTGTAGTTCAAGATTTATCTCTTTCTTCAAAAAGTTTGACTAATTTTTTAAAAATTCGTCTCTTTTTCGTTAAATTTTATTGTTCTTGATTTAAAATCATACTTTCTTGGTTGAAATATCAACTATTATATTTTTCGTTGAGAATTAATCTTTTTTGGGTCACAAATTTTAGTATATATTTTTTGGTCTCAAATTTATTTGTTTGGTTGAAGATTTATCTCTTTGATTAAAAATTTAATTATTTTGTCGAAAAGCGACTTTTTTTGCTTCAAAATTCATATTTTTTGGAAGAAATTTCATCTTCTTGGTTAAAAATGCAACTATTAGTCTAAAAATTAATCTGCTTTGGTTGGCGATTCAACTTTTCTGTTTGAAATTCGTCTTTCTTGTTGAATTCTAATTTTTTGGATTCAAAATTTTGTTTTTGTTTGAAAAGTCGCCAGTTTGGTTAAAAATTCATCTTTTCAAAGGAAAAATTAAAATATTTGTTTAAAAATTAAACTATTTTGATGGAAATGCATATATTTTCCTTGAAACTTCAACTATTTGGTCAAAAAATTCAACTATTTACTTGAAAATCGATCTTCTCGGATTTCAAAGTCAACGTTGTTCCAAAACATTCGACCTTTTAGCTTGAAAATTCAACTTTTTTGTTGAAAATTCATCTGTTTTCGTAGAAAATTTCTTTTGGGTGAAAATTAAATTATTTGATTAAATTTCAAACGTTTCATATTGAATTTAATATGGTACCTACATCAATTTTATTTTAAAGAATTTATTCCCCTATTCTTCCCCTATTTTCGTCTAAAATCTTTCTATTTCCCCTATTTTGAGATCATTCGGGCTGATAATTTAGTAAATAAAAAAACTAGATTTAAAACCAGAAAGAAAAAACTCTCCATTTTGTGGAAAAGTTCCTTTGCTCTATTACACTATGCAGCTGATAAATTGTAGCCACGCTATTCTCTTTCCGTATGCGTTGCAGGTCGTGTTAAGCTCCATACATATGCCTAGCATCGGTGGCAACGATATGGATATAACAGGACCCGAATACATGCATATATTCATACTTTCTGTATTCTAACTTCCTCCGACATTCTCAATAGAAATATGCTTATTGTTCTTTCATAGGTTTGCAAAAAATAAAATAAAATTTACCTTCACGGTTATGTCGTTCCCTCGCCAGGTGTATATAAAAATTTCAACCAGCATACACATTTGGTATTGCATTACAACGTAAAACTGTAATGTAGCCGGAGATATCTAAAAAAAATCAACATTTTTAAAGAAAATTTTATAAAATTTTGTATCAGATCTTTCGAGTTGGTAAGAGTTGGTAAAGGGGCTGTTCAAAAATTGGGCGATCCACGACTCCTCCTCATACCTGTTTCAGGACGAGACGTACAGCCTGCCCCTTGTTATGATTAAGTCTGTTTATATATATATACCATTAAACCATTTCCCTTTCAGGGTAGGCGTGACACTACCCGATTCGGGTAGTGTTTCTAGGTTTTTCTTGTAGTTATAAATAACTACAAGTCTGGGCTCACCACACCCACGATGTGTCAACAGCACTCATGTCAGTAATCTTGAATGGTCACCCATCCAAGTACTAACCGCGTCCAACGCTGCTTAACTTCAGTGATCTGACGAGAACTGGGGTTTTCAGCGTGGTATGGTCGTTTAATGCCATTAAAATGTGTGTGAGAAACACCATTTTTGCACCTGTGCACCTTTGAATATTATTAAAAAAAAATGCAATAATTTGTCGACTATATAAAAAATTCAACATTTTTTTGTTGACGACCCACGACTCGTCCTCATACTTGTTTCAGGACGAGATCGTACGTATGTCCCTTGTGCACTCCCCGTGGTGGCGACAGGCAGTCCACCACCACCGACGCACCTTAGCCCTCTAGTACTTTCCTGACTAAATAATTTGTCTGTTTAAGGCCATTAAGATGTGTGTGAGAAAAGCCATTTTGTTCACTCCTGCGGATTTGAATATTCTTTAAAATAAACAAAACAATAATTTATTCATTATATAAAAATTAACACTTTTCTCGCAGAATTTTACATAATCTTGTACTAGATCTTTCGAGTTAATGAGATATGGTGAAGGAGCCGTTGAAAAATTGGGTGCTCCACGACTCGTCCTCATACCTGTTTCAGGACTAGACGTACAACCTGACTCTTGTGCACGCCCCGTGGTGACGACAAGCAATTCTCTAGCACCAGCATACTGGTACCCCTCTACTATTTCTCTTACTATATACTTTGTCTGCTCAAAGCCATTCAAATAAGTGTGAGAAACGCCATTGTTTTGCACCCATACACTTTTGAATATTATTTAAAATCAAACAAAAATTTATCCAATAAATAAAAAAGTCAACCTTTTTTACACAATATTAAAAAAAGAAAATTGTACTAAATCTTTCAAATTGTACTAAATCTTTCAAATTGTACTAAATCTTTCAAATTGTACTAAATCTTTCAAATTGATAATATTTGATAAAGGACCCGTTCAAAGATGGGCGATCCACGATTCGTCCTGATACCGTTTTCAGGACGAGACGTACAACCTGACTCTTGTGCACCCCC
>CAKNYM010049821.1:71530-99732 GCA_932195095.1 Andricus curvator
CTATAATATTAATACATTTTATTGAAGAGTAAGGAAGCTATGGTAATGCATGATATTTGAAAATACGGTTTTTTATAGTAAATCTTTTTTCTTCAATATAATTCACAATTGATGCATGACTATAAAAGATTCATTGGTTCGAGACGAATAGATTGACCTACAATATTAATACATTTTATTGAAGAGTAGGGAAGTTATGGTAATTTATATATTTTGAAAATCTTTTTTTTGTAGTAAAAGTTTTTTCGTTAACATAATTCAAAGTTGATGCAAGAACAGAAAAGATGTGTTGATTCGAGACGAATCGATTGACCTATAATATTAATACATTTTATTGAAGAGTAGGGAAGTTACGGTAATTTATATATTTTGAAAATCGGTTTTTTATAGTAAAACTTTTTTCTTCAATATAATTCAAAGTTGATGCAAGAATATAAAAGATTCCTTGGCTTGAGACGAACCGATTGACCAATAATATTAATACATTTTATTGGAGAGTAAGGAAGCTATGGTAATGCATAATATTTGAAAATACGGTTTTTTATAGTAAAACTTTTCTCTTCAATATAATTCACAATTGATGCAAGAATATAAAAGATTCCTTGGTTCGAGACGAATCGATTGACTTACAATAACAATACATTTTATTAAACAGTAGGGAAGTTACCTTAATTTATATATTTTGAAAATCGGTTTTTTATGGTAAAAATTTTTTTATTAACATAATTCAAAGTTGATGCAAGAACAGAAAAAATATGTTGATTCGAGACGAATCGATTGATCTATAAGATTAATACATTTTATTGAAGAGTAAGGAAGCTATGGTAATGCATAATATTTGAAAATACGGTTCTTTATAGTAAAATTTTTTCTTTAATATAATTCAAAGTTGATGCAAGAATATAAAAAATTCCTTGGTTCGAGACGAATCGATTGACCTACAATATTAATACATTTCATTAAAGAATAGGGAAGTTATGGTAATTTATATATTTTTAAAATCGATTTTTATACTAAAAATTTTCTCATTCTCAAAATTTAAAGTTAATGCGAGAATATAAAAGTTGTGTTGATTTAAGACGAATCGATTGACCCACAGCATTGATATATTTTATTGAAGAGTAAGGAAGCTATGGTAGTGCATAATATTTGAAAACACGATTTTTTATGGTAAAACTTTTTTCACTAACATAATTCAAAATTGATGCAAGAACAGAAAAGATTCCTTGATTGGAGGAAAATCAATTGGTCTATAATGTTAATACACTTTATTGAAGATTAAGGAAGTGATGCTCATTTATAATATTTGAATCTTCTGTTTCTAACAGAAAATTTTTTTTCATCGACATAATTCAAAGTTGACGCATGAATAGAAATGATTTTTCGATCATAAATTTTCAAAGAGAATAATTCTGACAATTTCTGTAAAAAAATCATTAAACTGGGAAAGGGATAAGGTGCGACAGAACTTTTCCCATCCCTTTTCTAGCTCGAAAAATTATCATTTCGAATACAGTATTTTATTTGTCTAATTTGTCTTTGTATTTAAAAAATTGTTCGTATTTTTCTGTAATTTTGTATTTTTGGTAAATTTATATTTTTAAATTTATCAAAATGAAGACTTTGGTTTGTCTATTGTTGAAAAAAATAATTAATGCTTCCTCTATGAGGAAGCAAATATATTTGCTAACGGGAAGCAAAGTGCTCGTGAAATGAGCACCATATAATTATAAATACAAACAAAGTTGAAACACTCGAGATCCAATTCACAGCTAGTTTTTAACTTTATCACATTTTTCCCAAAATTTTTTTTATGATGGTTACCAATTATATTTTAAATTAGAAATATGGATGAGTTATTTTGAACGAGATAATTTTTCAGCTTTTGATATTCATTTGAGCCATTTTTAGACACTTGTCTCCCAAATATATTACAGAATACTCCCACATTTATTATTCTTCCTCCAGGCACTGAGTCCCTCAGCATACAAACTCATAAAAAAAAGATTGGAAATTTTACAGAACTTTAATGGAAGGAATTCAAGAGGAAATCCCCAGATGCTTGAGGGGAAATATCCCCCGGACCATTGCTAATGCTGACTGCGAAACTGTGAGGGGGAGACGAAGCAAATCCTATGCCAAATTGGCACAATATTTGGCGTACATGCATGCACATATATGCGTATCTATGAATAGAGCTTGAACATATATATATTGTATATATACATATATATTTCTGTATACACAATATTCTGCATACAAGGTCCGTTTTGGAACCCGGAATAATCAGTTCGTCCTCTTGCTGCGTAGTTTATGTTTGATTAAGACGTGTTGTCGTAAACTTGCAGAATAGATGTTATAAGGGATGTAGAGGAAGGCTATGAAAACTAAGTGAATGGGTTTATGTTCTGTAATACATATGATACGAGATGAAATAATACAGTAAGGAAACAATAGCATTGACAATAGGGTGCAATTTTGAAAAGTCAACTATTTTGTTAAAAAGTTAATTTTTCGTTAAAAATTGAACTGAATTGTTAGATATTTGTCGTTTTGTACAGAAAATTCGTCCTTTTTGATTGAAAATCGAAAAATACATTGGACATTTTTTTCGAATGTTCATGTATATTGCCCGGAAATTTTTTCGAACCCACACAAAAATAAATCCATTTTTTGTTGTTGAAGAAAATAATATTTAGAGGTGGCGCACAATTTTCGACCGATTTTAATGGGTATTTTTTCAGAAATGCTCAGAATTAAATTCTGCAGAACAACTTCAGGCCCGATTTCTCAATTTCACTATGTGGAATTTATTATTCAAACAAATAGAATGTCAAAATTGGACATTTTACGAATGTCATTTGTTTTTTTTGAAGAAAAGACTCAAGAGAAGTCGCTATTCATCAGAATTATACTATATTCAGTTTAAGATTCAATTCAATAGTTATAAACAATTTATATGGACAGTTACTTTCATAAGGTGCTCAACCGCAACAAAAAACTTTACCTTGGTCAAAAATGCCTCAATATCCCGTAGAAGTAGCATTTAGAGTGTAAAATAATTATTAGTTAACATTTACCATTATTATGAATATTCTAATAAACAAAATGTCGTTTTTTTCGAAGTTATGTTTTTCTCTACATGCAACTTTTAAATTAGGCTGCGTCTAGTCGTCCCGAATTTCGGGAAAAATAGCATTTTTCTTAATTTTGGGCTAGTCGTCCCGAATTTCGGGACGACTAGCCGGAAATCAAGATAAACGCTAGTCATCCCGAAATTCGGGACGACTAGCCTATCTTTACAATTTGGCTAGTCATCCCGAAAATAATGCACTTTATTAATTTTACTGTTTTTAACTAGACAAAAATTACCAAAATTGACAATCCTAATTTCACCATTCGGCTAGTCGTCCCGAAAATAATGCATTTTATGAAATTTCTCCTTTTAACTAGACAAAAATCAGCAAAAATTTTATTCACCCCGAAATTCGGGACGACTAGCCTATTTTCACCATTTGTCTAGTCGTCCTAAAAATAATGCCCTTAATTAATTTTACTGCTTTTAATTAGACAATATTAGGGATCTCCGGTCCTCTAGCCTCGCACCACTTTTCGGCGTCTTTATCTTTAAAATTTTACTTTAATATTATATAAAACACTAATTTCTTTCAATCAATTCATACGGTAACCACGGTAACTATCAGGGAATAATCTTCATTCCTGTCATCACCTGTCACTCCACTTCTAGTTTATCAGCTGGTCTACCTCTATCAACATCAAGATAAATAGGTTATGTTCAGCGGAATCCATTAAATACAGGCTTACCAACAACTTATTTTATTATTTAAAATTCGAAAGAAATAGACAAATAATTTATATTTTATTATTTAAAACTCGAAAGAAATAGACAAATCATTGATATTTTATTTCTTAAACTAACATTATTAAAGTATAGAATGATTATTTTGATTTAAATTTATTTCTGAATAGATAGTTTAAAAAAAAAAAATAAATTAAAAAAAAAACTAAAAATTAATTTTCAATGGAAGGAAGAATAAAATTGAGAAATACGAAAATGTAATATTAAATAATATATCAAATATAATTTATTTCACATGGATATAAACAGTAATGCAGTAACAGTACGTATTAGATATCATATGTAGTTTCTCCATATTTACGTACAATCACCAATTTAAGATTAAGTACAAAACTGATTTGTGTACTTTATCACAATTTACATAAAAACTTACAAATTCAGACTGAAATTTGTATTAACACATCGAAGTTTTACCAAATATTTATTTCTTGTGGCAGTTTTGGCACATCCAATATTTACTCTTTGGAATATTTTTGACTGCACACTCTTTATGACACCAAAGCAAGCAATAATCACAAAATATGTGATTTTCAATTGTATCAGTATCATCACTATCGCTTTCTTCAGTCGACTCCAACAAAATTCCACATATACCACATGTAAATTGACCCCTGTGACCAGTCACAGGGGTGCCTTCCCCCCCCCCCATGAGACGTTGGAAAAGGGGCAGGGGGTGTGACTTTTCATTATTCCTGTGAATAGTCACAAAAGTGCCTTCCCGCCCCCCCCATGAGACGTTGGAAAAGGGGAAAGGGGTGCGAACTTACATTATTTCTGTGACCAGTCACAGGGGTGCCTTCCCGCCTCCCATGAGACGTTGGAAAAGGGGCAGGGGGTGTGAATTTTCATTATTCCTGTGACTAGTCACAAAAGTGCCTTCCCGTCCCCTCATGAGACGTTGGAAAAGGGGTAGGGGGTGTGAACTTCATTATTTCTGTGACCAGTCACAGGGGTGCCTTCCCGCCCCCATAAGACGTTGGAAAAGGGGTAACGGGTGTGACCTATTTCTGTGACTAGTCATAAAGGTGCCTTCCTATCCCCTCATGAGACGTTGGAAAAGGGGTAAGGGGCGTGACCTTACATTATTTCTGTGACCAGTCACAGGGGTGCCTCCCCGCCCCCCATGAGACGTTGGAAAAGGGGTAGGGGGTGTGAACTTACATTATTTCTGTGACCAGTCACAGGGTTGCCTTCCCGCCCCCCATGAGACATTGGAAAAGGGGAAGGGGGTGTGAATTTTCATTATTCCTGTGACTAGTCACAAAAGTGCCTTCCCGTCCCCCCATGAGACGTTGGAAAAGGGGTAGGGGGTGTGAACTTCATTATTTCTGTGACCAGTCACAGGGGTGCCTTCCCGCCCCCATAAGACGTTGTAAAAGGGGCAGGGGGTGTGACCTTTCATTATTTCTGTGACTAGTCATAAAGGTGCCTTCCTATCCCCTCATGAGGCGTTGGAAAAGGGGTAAGGGGTGTGACCTTACATTATTACTGTGAACAGTCACAGGGGTGCCTTACTGTCCCATTAGGACTTGGAAAAGGGGTAGGGGTTTGACCTTACATTATTTCTGTGCCCCGTAACAGGAGTGCCTTGCCCCCCCCCCCCCTTCCAAGAGACATGAAGGGAATAAAAAAACAGTTTTGCTTGAAAATGTACACGCAAAGTGACGAATGATTCTAAAATAAAAGTTTGTAAAGATATATACCTTTGAACGCATGTGATTATGCTTATTATTTACGGATCTGACAACCAGTGCTTGCCCATCTTTGCGTGCAGTTACAGTGAATGAAGCATTGCAACCTTTCTGTGCAGTGCTAGGATAGAAATACGTACAAAAAAAGTCAAAACCTCAGATTAGTAAAAGCAAATAGAAACTGTTTTATAAAGTGCATCCCAGACAGAATTGAAAAGAGTCTAGATCAGATCAAAAGAAGGTCCAATCAGAGCGCGGAAATCATAGGAAAGTTTCGAAAGAATTTGAGACTGCGGTGACACAGTGCAAATACATAAAATAATTTGAATACGTTGAAGCTTAAAGGACTACACTTTATAAAATATAATCTAACTTTTAGTTTTATCCGTTCTTTTTAAATTAATTTTTAATAAGGGATGAATGGCTGTTTTGTTAATCTTCGGCTAACTCAAAAGGAGTGAAATAAAAAAAATACATAATTTTCGGGACGACTAGCCAAATGTTGAAAATGTGCTAGTCATCCCGAATTTCGGGACGACTAGCCAAAAGTTGAAAGTGGGCTAGTCATCCCGAATTTCGGGACGACGAGACACTTCGTTTAAATTAATCATAAATTATGATAAATAGCTGCAGAGAAATACTCATGTTGAATATTTTTTTTGTTAATAACAATATTATAAACAAATAAAAAATTTAGCGTTTTCCATCGGGAAAAAATTATTTTTTCTGCTAAATCATGTGGCACGAACTCGCAGTTGTTATTGTTATTACCAATATTTTGAATAAACAGAACGATTATGTCTTCTTCTGAATTAAGTCTTCCATTTTTTCCAATCGAGAATGCTGATATTGTACAATAATTCTTGAAGAGTGAATGAATATACTTGGACATTATTGACTTTTAATAATTTAAAATAATGTATTTTTGCTTACGGCTGTTCTTGCATTACAAGTATGTCACTATTTTTCATAATTTATTCAAATTTATTGATAATTTAATAACAATAATTCATTTAAATAATAATTGTTTGCTAAATTGAATTAATTATTAACTCATCACTCTAAGTGAAAATTAGACAAATAGAAAATAGACAATAATAATAAATTGTTTAAGCAATACATTTTGTTGACTTTAATTAATTATTCGCCTCACCCTAATTGAAAATTTAACAACTAGCCGTGAATTTCGATCTCGAGTGTTTCCACTTTGTTTGTATTTATAATTATATGGCGCTCATTTCACGAGCACTTTTCTTCCGGTTAGCAAATGTATTGGCTTCCTCATAGAGGAAGCATTAGTTATTTTTTATGTAATAGACAAACCAGACAAATCAGACAAATCTAATTTTGTGTTCGAAATGATAATTTTTCGAGCTGGAAAAGGGAAGGGAAAAGTTCTGTCGCACCCTATCCCTTTCCCAGCTTTATGATTTCCTTAGAAAAATTGTCAGAATTATTCTATTTGAAAATTTATGATAAAAAAGTATTTTCTATTCATGCGTCAACTTTTAATTATGTCGATGGAAAAAGTTTTTCTGTTTGCAACAGATTTTTCAAATATTACACAACTTTTCTATTCGCGCATCAACTTTAAATTATGAGAATGAGAAAATTTTTACTATAAAAATCGATTTTAAAAATATATAAATTACCATAACTTCCCTACTCTTTAATAGAACGTATCAATGTTGTAGGTCAATCGATTCTTCTCGAATCAACACAACTTTTCTATTCTCGCATCAACTTTAAATTATGAGAATGAGAAAATTTTTACTATAAAAATCGATTTTAAAAATATATAAATTACCATAACTTCCCTACTCTTTAATAAAACCTATTAATGTTGTAGGTGGGCCAATTCGTCTCGAACCAAGGAATCTTTTATATTCTTGCATCAACTTTGAATTATGTTGAAGAAAAAAGAATTACTATAAAAAACTGTATTTTCAAATATTAAGCATTACCATAGCTTTCTCACTCTTCAATAAAATGTATCAATATTATAGGTCAATCGATTTATAAAAACAATCTTTTTACATAAAATTATTATTTAGTTTACGTATTATTTAACAATAAACAAAGTGTCTAAAAAAAGGCATGTCCACTGCGCGCACGATATCTCCAGTCAGCTTCATCTGAAACACATAAATAATCAATTTTCTTTATCAGTATGACCATAGCTCTGGAGTGACGAAGTGGATTTTTTTTATTTTGCAAAATAACAAAATGGCGGTAGTTTATACAAAAAATTTCCAAAAATCGTGTTTTTTGTGCTCGTTTTTGGTTAATTTAACTATGATAAAATTAAAAATTTCAAAAACCGCTTTGTCACTCTGTAGATATTTATGTTTAGAATAAACGTAGAAAATTTGAAAGTAATCATTTGAAAACTTTTTGAGAAATCGTGCGCGCAGAGCGCAAAAACGTTGTTTCGAGAAAAACGCGTTTAAAGTTTTCGGAACATAACAATTGTAAGAAAAAGTTACTTACACTTAATCAGCGATCCCTGCTCTATATAATATTCCTTCTGCTTGTTTGAATGAATCCACCTGATTTGATGATCCATTTCACTTCATATCTAACATTTTCACTAAACGAAACTGCACAAAATGAAACAATGCTACGATGTTTACAAGCACTCAGCTCTCTACGCGCTTTTGCTTCAAGCTCTCAAAAGTATAGAAAGAATCCTAATTTCTGTGTGAAATTTTGATAAGATATTTCTGAATATATAACCTGTCGAAAAATGTTTGTAAAAAAATCGATTTTTCAAAAGTGAGATAGTAGAATGACCCATTAATAAAATCTATTGATGTTGTAGGTCATTCGATTCGTCTCGAACCAATGAATCTTTTATATTCTTGCATCAACTTTGAATTATGTTAAAGAAAAAATTTTTACTATAAAAAACCGTATTTTTAAATATTAAGCATTACCATAGCTTTCTCACTCTTCAATAAAATATATCAATATTATAGGTCAATTGATTCTGCTCGAATCAACACATCTTTTCTATTCTCACATCAACTTTAAATTATGAGAATGAAAAAAATGTTACTATAAAAATCGATTATAAATTTAATATAAATGACGATGACTTCGTCACTCTTTAATAAAATTTATTAATATTAGAGGTCAATCGATTCGTCTCGAACGAAGGAATCTTTTATATTCTTGCATCAACTTTGAATTATGTTAATGAAAAAAGTTTTACTATAAAAAACCGATTTTTAAAATATTATTGAGTGCTAAAAAAAAGCAGCAAATATTTTTAGAAATCCTTCCGTCAGTTTCAATATATTAGTGGTGAAAACAATTCCTCCGAATTTCATCAATATATCTGCAACCGTTTTCAAGTTGTCGTGTTTATAAAAAAGTGTGACATCCACTAACACATTCGCACGCGCACACACACACACACATCCGGACAAGTGCTTAGAACATTGTATCAGACATTTTCAAATTGAGGAAGGTTTAATTAAATGAATTTGAAAAATTTGGAAAACGTTACCATTACAAAGCTTCCTATATGAGAAAGCAAAAGAGGAAAATTTTTGAAAAAACTGCAGTTTTGTAGCATTATTCTGAGAGGATATTATTAACAATAATAATAAATTATTCAAACAATTATGTCTGTTAACATTAATTAAGTATTTCTTCACTCCAATCGAAAATTTGACAAAAAGTGGAACATTTTTGAAAAAACGCGACGTTCTAACTATTCTAAGAGAAAAATTCTAAAATGATAATAAATTATTTGAAAAATGTATGTAAACTTCTAATTATTAGTACAAAGTAGTATTTTATTTTATTTTATGTATTAGCAAGCATTTTCATTTAAAAAATCGAAAAAAATTGTAATTAGCACCAAAAACTCGCAAAATCCAGTTGTTCACTTATGGGGTTTTTCTGGGACCCGATAAAACAGACTTATGGGGGTGATATTGAAAAAGCAATATTTTATTCGCATTTTATGACTAATTGTGCAGAGAAATTTTGAGTTTCAACTCGATTCACTCACTATTGACGATTCTGAATGAAATTTACAAAACCGTTTTTTATTCACATGGGAAATACGTGTTAAACTTCATGGGGTTTGCGCCACCTCTAAGTATCATTTTTTTCAAAACAACAAAAAAAGTATTCATTTTTTTAGAATTCGAACAAATTTCTCGGCAAAATGCATGAAAGTTCAAACAAAAATTCGGACCAACCTAATTAACAATCTTGCGTTTCTAACAATTTTGTAAATTAATAGAAAAGCTGGATATTTTTATTTATTTTATTTGAGGCGTATTAATATTCGTTAAATTTTAAGTTCCACATGGTGGCCTTAGGTCAGGGATAACCTGAAAATTATGAAAGAGTCACGAAAGTTTATTGGTCAGGGAAAATCAGGGAAAAGTCAAAGATTTTGAAAAAAATCTTGCAAACGTGAGGGTTTTGAATAACTGCCAAAAAGACGAATTTTCTACAAAAAACTCAAATTTTCAACCCTAAAATTTAAGTGTGAACAGATAATAATCAAATTTTGAAATATAAATTTGAAATTATTTTATTCCGTTTATAAAGGATTCTCTGTTAAAAATGTTACGAGATTAAGATTCGGGTACTTGAATATTAATGGTCAGCGAAAATGAAAAATTGGTCAGGAAGAAATTAACGTATTTTGAAAAAGTTTTTTTTTTTAATTTAACTATTTTTGCTCAAAATTTGTCTTTTTGGGTTAAATACTTATCTATTTCAGCCATAAATGATATTTTGATGTTGAAAATTATACTGAAATCTTTCTTGGTTAAAAATTGAACCATTATTTTTAAAATACATCTTTTTGTTTTGAAAATTCATCTATTTTAGTAGCAATTTAATCTTTCTTGAATAAAATAAAATAAAATTAATTAAATAAAATATAAAAAAAAAAGTAAAAATTTAAAGAGTAATTAAATGAAATTGAAACCATTTTATTAAACAAAAATTATCGTTTTCTTAAAAATTAAGCATTTTAGTGAAAAATTCATCTCGTCGAAAATTCAACTGAAATCATTCTTGTTGGGGAAATTCTAGTATCTTTTTTAAAAATTACTCTTTTTGGTTTAAAAGTTCATTTGTTTCTGTAGAAATTGCATCTTTTTTCGATAAAAGTGCAACTCTTTGGTTGAAAATTCCTTTTTTTGGGTTGAAAATTCAACTTATTTCATACAAAATTAATTTTTGGTTGAAAATTCATATTTTCCTATTGTCGAAAATTCAACTGAAATCATTCTGGTTAGAAAATTCAAGTATTTTTTTTAAATTAGTCTTTTTGGTTTCAAAGTTCATTTGTTTCTGTAGAAATTGCATCTTTTTTCGATAAAAATGCAACTCTTTGACTGAAAATTCATCAGATTGAAAACAAAAAAATCCATCTATTATATTATTAGTTGAAAATCCACCTTTTTTTGTTGAAAATTGAACTAGTTGGTTTCAAGATTAAACGACTTTTAATTTTTTTTGTTTTTTGAAGATCCATCTCTTTACTTGAACGTTTAACTTTTTTTTTTGAAAATTGGTCTTTCTTAATTTAAAATTCAGCTACTTGGTTAAAAGCTAGATTAATTTGTTAAAAATTTATTTTTGTGGTGGAAGGTTCATCTCTTTGTTTGAATATTTAACTATTTTGTTGAAAATTCTCCTTTTTTTTTGGTTACAATTATTTTATTTCAATGAAAACGTAACTTTTCCATTTTGTGTTTATCATTGATCTTTGTTAGTTGAAAATTAGTTTTTTTAGTAGAAAAGAAATTTTCTTGGTTTGAATTTTCTTTTTTTTTTGTTAAAAATGCAAGTGTTTGATTGAAAGTTAACTCTTTCTCTGAAAATTTATATTTCCGGGTTAAAAATTCAACTGTTTTGTTGGAAATTTGTAATTTGTATTTTGTTAAAAATTCGTATTTTTTGGTAGAAAATTAATGTTTATGGTTGTAAATTATTTTTGTTTTGTTTTAAAATTCATCCCTTTTTTGTAGAAATTTTATCTGTTTTGGTTGAAATATCAATTATTACTTTTTTTTGAATATTCATTTTTGCGGGATGAAAATTCAAGTATTCAAATAAAAATTCAACTATTTTGTTCAGATTTCAATTAATTTGTTGAAAATTTAAGTCTGTTAAATTTAAGATAATTCGGTTTTTTGTTGTTGTTAATATTTAATTTTTTTCTTAACATTAAACTTTTCCATTTTTTGTTGAAGATTTATCTTTTTTAGTTTAAAATTTAACTTTTTGTTCGGGAATTAGTGTATTTTGTAAAAAATTTGTATTTTTTATAGAAAATTAATCTTCGGGGTTGAGAATTCATTTTTTTGGTTTCAAAATTCATCCTTTCCGGTAGAAATTTCATATTTTTTGGTAGAAATATCAATTTTTTTTAACATTAATTTTTGCAGGATGAAAATTCAAGTAGTTGATTAAAATTTGGTTCAGAATTTAACTTTTTGGGTTGAAAATTCCACTGTCTTCTGAACATTTCGTCTTTATGGTTTGAAAATTTAACTATTTTGTTGAATATGTGTTTATTTGGAGAGAAAATTCATCTTTTTGGGTCGAAAATTCAACGATTTGGTTAAAACTTCTACTATTTTGTTGAAAATTTAATTATTTTGTTGAAAATTCAAGATTTTGTTGAATGGTCGTCTTTTTTGGTCGAAAATTTAACTTTTTCGTTTAACATTCGTTTATTTAGACAGAAAATTCATTTTTTCAAGTTGAAAATTTAACAATGTGGTTAAAAATTCTACTATTTTGTTGAAAATTTAATCTATCATGTTTAAAAGCTTAATTGTTTTGTTGAAAATTCAAGTATTTTTTTAAAAAGTCATATTTTTTAATCGAAAATTCAACTTTTATACAACTCTCATCATTTCCCCTCACCTCACTGCCCTTCCCTCAGTTCCCCTACTTCACCATCCCTCATCACCCCTCCCATATTTTCCCCTCTATTTCCCTCTCGCTACCTCTACTTCATCTACCCTAATTTTCCCTCCTTTCCCTACTTTCCCTCTCATAATTTTCCCTCACTTCCCCTCTCATAATTTACTTTCACCTCCCCTACTTCCCCTAACTTCCGCTCATAAAAAAGAAACTTCTGAAAGTCAGTCTTAACGTATTTTGCCTCTGAAACTTTAACTAAGGATCGAATCTGGTGTATAAAGTTTACATTTTTTTTCTTTCATCAAAAAAGGAATTTCTGGAGGCACAAGTGCTCACAGCGGTTGTTAATCCTAGAAACTTTAACTTTAGTATCTCGCTATACCAGAGCTGTGCTGTAAGTGGTTGTAAATGTTAGTCCTAGTTCCAGGAAATTGTTACCATCGTAACTGACCTTTGACCCCGAGGGAACCAAGTAGAGCCTATCAAATTTAAATAGTTTTTTAACCCCTAGTAGGAGATAAAAACTTTTGCTTTGTTTGAAATCCTTATTTTATTCTAGATACGACTCTCCCGAGATTTTTAAATCTTGATGTTTCGGTATTCAGGAGGAATTTGATAAATTGCAAATTTAGTTTTAAAAAAATATATAAATTGCGAATAATAATCCTGTTTTTCAATTGGTTCGTTTTATTATTTAAAGTATAGAAACACATTATTGTAAAAGAAAATAATGTTAAATTTATAATAATTTGAAATTCTTTGGGATTAAGAATCTTTGAAACTGTACCAAAAAAATGAAATTAGTAATTGGAAACTAATATTTTTGAAATAAACATATTTGAAGTTTCACTTACTATGTTTCTTTAATTTTCTTTTTCAGCTAATAAGTTTTGCAATTTTTTATTAAAATAAAAAACTAAGAATAAAGAAGAAGCCTTTAACCTTTTTGACTTCTGATATTAGTTTCAGTAAAAATAATGAAATTCCTAAAATATATTACAATTACCTTCTTAATTTATTATATAACAAAGTCAGAATGATTTCAGATATTATAAAAGTTTTATTTTACTTTGCCCTTTTTGAATCATTCAAAAGTGTAATTTTAAAGCTTTTTAATTTTTTTGATCAACTTTCAGCTTGTAGGGAAAGCATATATCGAAATATTTAAAATCGTTTGGTTTCATTTCTAAATCTTTTAAAACTGTGTCGTTTGAAAATAATTGTATTTCGTATTTTTTCGCAAATATAATCAAATCATTTGAAATTAAAAAATTTAAATAATCGTCATCGATATGAAACAAACTGGAAAGAAGGAATACTCAAAATTGCACACTTAGGCTTATTAACATACAATATCAAATTTATATTCTTTAAAATGTTAGATTCACAGCTTTCAAAACTTAAAATAAAAAATGTTTATTTCTTTTTTTAAAGTTAAGAATATTCAGGGCCATTAAAATTTGTCAGAATTCTTGAAATTCACTAAAATCGTTTATTTCTCTGATTTCCCAAAAAAAGTGAATATTCTGAATTCCCTGAATTCCTGAAATTCCTTGAATTCTCTAAGCGCTCAGAAAACCCTGAAATTCTCTGAATTCCCTGAAATATTTGAATTCTCAAGAATCTTTGAATTCCTTAAATTGTCTAAAATCCTTGATTTCTCTGATTTCCCTGAATTCCTTGAATATTTTGAATTCCTTAAACGCTCTGAAATCCTGGAAATTCTCGGAATTACCTGAAATTCTTGAATATCCTGAATTCCTTAAATATTCTGAATTCACTGATTTCCTTGAATAATCTGAATTCCTTGAATTTTCTAAATCCTCTGAATTCTTTCAATTATTCTGAATTCTTTAAATATTCTGAATTTTTTAAATTCCTAGAATTCTCTGAAGTTTTCTGAATTTTCTGTAATCCTTGAATATCCTCAATTCCTTAAATAATCGGAATTCCCAGAATTTCTTGAGTATTCTAAATTCCTTGCATTTTCTGAATTCCTGAAAATCTCTGAATTCCTTAAATTTTCTGAATTCCTAAATTCGCTGAAAACTTTGATTTCTCTAGATTCCCTGAAATCCTTGAATATTCTGCATTTCCTGAATGTTCTGGAATTCCTTAAGTTCTCTTGATTCCCCGAATTCCTGGAATATTCTGATTTCCCGAATTCCTTGAATTCTCTGAATCCCCTGAATTCCTTATATTCTTCTTAATTTCTCAAATATTCGGAATTTTCTAAATTCCTTGAATTTCTTGAATGCTTTCGAATTTCCTGAATTCCTGTAATCCCTGAATATCCTGAATTATTTGAATATCCTACATTCCTTAAATATTCAGAATTCCTAGCATTCCTTGGATTATCTGAATTCCTGAAAATCTCTGGATTCCTTAAATTCTCCGAATTCCTAAATTCGCTCGAAACTTTGATTTCTCTAAATTCCCTGAATTTCCTAAATTCTCTGAATTCTTGGAATATTTCGAATGACTGAAACTGCTTGATTTTCTTGAATGCTCTGAAACCACTGAAATTCTCTTAATTCCCTGAATTCCTGGAATATTCTGATTTCCTCAAATCCTTCAATTCTCTGATATTTTTGCATATTCTGAATTCCTGGAATTTCTTGAATTCTCTAAATCCCCTGAATTCCTCAAATTCTTCTGAATTCTTTAAATAATCTGAATTCTTCGCATTCCTTGAATTCCCTGAAGGCTCTGAAATTTTCTGAATTCCCTGTAAGACTTGAAGGTTCTGAATTCCTTGAATATTCGGAATTCTCTGAATCCCTTGAATATTCGGAATTCTCTGAATTCCTTCAATTTTCGGAGATCTTTGAATATTATTAATTCTTTGAATCCTCTACAAAATTTCTTAAATTCTTCTAAACCCCTCTGAATTCTTTGCATTATTTATAAGTCCTTGGAATTCTCACAATTCAGGAAATTCTTCGAATTCAAGGAATTCGGATAGCTTAGAAATTTTAGATAAATTCAGATATACCTGGGAATTCGGAATAATTCATAAAATTTCACGGAAGTTGAAAGAATTCTAAATAATTTGAGTGGGTTCAAAAGCATGCCAAGCAACGCTAATCAATGAAATGTCATGTGCTTGAAGTTCTGAACGTTCAAATGAACGAAATTTTTTACTGATAACTTTGTAAACCAGAAAAAGTGCTCAAACGTTTGTTCATTTTTATTGGAAATGATTTATTATTGAAACAGAATTATAATGCATATTTTTAATTACAGTTGGAACAATATTTATTGGTAAAATAGAAATGGGAAAAAATATTTCGTTCATTTGAACGTTCGTAACTTCAGGTACATTGAAATGTCACTAAAATCTGAAGATATTTGAAATAGATTCCCAATTTTCCAAAACCTTTTCCACATTAATCTGTGAAAAAAAATTCCTGAAAAATAAAACCATGCCTCTCAATTTTTTTTTCAAGTGATTAAACTATAAAATTTAAAACGCAATTTTTCTCGCGCGTTGTAGCGCGCGTAATATATTGTTAGTTAATAATTTAAATATAATACAAATACTTTAAGTTTTTAGAAAAATATATTCGAATTGATATTCGATTTACTTGTATCTAGTCGATGTAGGTTTGGCTTTTCCAAGATGACTTTTAGGAGTATGCACTTCCATTCGAAGCAGGCTACACATTACCATAACCATTCTAATCCCCTGATGGGACTCTCCGAAACAACGATGATAATACATTCGCGTTTAATATACCCTCAGGCGAAATTAAAGTCTTAGAGTTAATCCTTCCTCAATTCTCTCGAATTTTCTATACCCTATGGGTAATTTTCTCGACCATTTGGATTTAATTTAATTGTTATTTATTGGTCTCTGAAAAGAGGAACACATCAATTTTCAACTAAAAGAGATCAATTCTCAATAAAAATTCGAATAATTAAATTTTCGTTAAAAAATTAATTTTCACTAAAAAAATGCATTTTTTTAAAAATAGTTAAATTCTTAACTGAAGAGATAAATCTTCTACCAAACAAAATAATTTTGAACAATGTAGTTTAACTTTAAACCAATTGTTCACATTCCATATGTTTAAATTCCATCCTTAACCTAACATAACCACAGCTGATATTCTAATGTTTCCTCTTAGTAAAAAATAACAATAATCTTACAATTTCTTCATCGATGTCACTCCCTGTCCATTACTATTCAAAATCCATCTTACACACTCATCCACACTCAACTGTCCATCTTCCTTTCCTGTACACTTCTCGAATACATGTGCCCATGACTCCCTTTCGTATCCACATACTCTACACAGATTCTCCTCTTCATCCATCCAATATCTACAAGCTCTCACTCCTTCTGTCATTCTAAACCATACCACCCTACTCCATTTATCTTTCTTTATTATTTCCTGCAACTATCCTGGTTCCGTCACCCCTTTGATAATCATATACATACCATCTTGTGTACCTGGAGTCCATAATCTTTCTCCATCTCTCTTCTTCTTGTCTTACTAATCGCTCTAACTCTATGTTCTGCCACTTCTCGTGTGCGCCTTCTCGTATATCACAAAACCTCCACATCCTCATTTTTTCCTTTTTCCCTCCCATTTCGAATTTCCCAAATTGCCTCTCGTCTCCTTGTTCAGAATTTTGTCCAAGCATGCTTGTGCTATTCTGCTCCTCTCTACCCTTTTCAGGTTCTCTTTAGATTTTCTGGCTCTCTGAATTTATCTAGTTACCATTTTTTCCCTTCCTAATTCTTCCCTTAACATGTATTCTGGGCAGCTCCAACTAACCCCCATTACCCATCTCAGAAATCCCTCATGCATGCTTTCCACTTTCCTATGTACCTTCTTTCCCCAGACCTCCACTCCATAACACAATACCGCCAAAACCAACACAGTAAACAACCAAATCCTCATCCTTCAACCTTCTCTTTCCTATACTCCATACTTGGCCCATTACTTTACTCGCAAATTTGATTATTTTCCTCACCTGCATCTCGTTTTCCCCTCCTACCTCAAACAAAAAAACTCCTTCACAATTTCCACTGTTTGTCCGTTCATCTTCCAAACTTAATCTATTTTGGTCTTCCTACTTCTGTAGCACATCACCTCGGTCTTCTGTACGTTCACTGGCAAGTCTTTTGCTCCAACATACTCTTCGGAAATTCCCATCATTAGGTTCATCCCTTCTCATCGTCTGCTAGCAGAACTACATCATCCGCGTATGCTAGAGAGTATCGTTTGCTATTTTCCAAAACCGTTTCCCCTTCCCTTTCTCCTTTACCTTCTCTGCCAGCAGCGTATTAACAAGTGGCGGACTCAACGGGCACCCTTGCCTTGGACCTCTTCCTGTCCAGAATACATCCCCTTTTTTCTTTCCTATCTTCACCCTCATCTTGGCTTTTTGTAAAAATTTCCTTTACCCTCTCTACCAACCTTTTCTCTATTCCCTTCTTTTTCATTGCCTGCCGTAGGACTTTTCTGTTTACAGTCAAAAGCTGCTTTAAAATCTACGAACAATGCCACTAATTTTCCTCTCTTTCTCCCTAAATTTCTATTAACCAAGTAGTTGAGTACGTAAATGTTATCTATAGTCCCCGTCCCTTTTCTAAATCTCGTCTGATGTGGGATACTTATTTTTCTTCTATCTGACTATCTAACCGTTTCCTTAGAATTTCTGAATATATTTTATAGGCGACTGGCATGAGAGTGATCCCTCTATACTCCTCGACCTTCTTGCCCTTTTCTTTCTTGACAAGTGGTACCACGAGCCCCGTCATCCACTCTTCAGGCCACCCTTCTCCTCTCCAGACCTTGCTGCAGATCTTCCATATCCCCTCTCTAACCGCTTCTCCTCCATACTTCATCGCTTCGTTCTCCATGCCAGTCTTCCCTGTAGCCTTGTTTCTTTTCAGTCTCATCCACTTCTTCTTTTGTTATTTCATTCCCTTCCTCCATTTCTCCTTGGAGTATCCTTCTATTTTTCCCCTTGATCCTATTTTGATCTCCCCCCAACAGACTCTTGAAATAATCTGTCCACTCACCAATTTCTATTTCTTCATTCAAGCCCTTCCTTCCTCATCTTTCCCTATGTATCACATCCCAAACCCTACCTTCTTCGATCGCTTTTTCTACTTCTTCCTTGTATTTTTCCTTTCCTCTTTGCCGTTTACTTTCTAGCATCCTCTCATGTTCTCTCTTTTACCTTTTGTACTCCCCCTCCTCCATTTCCCCTTCCCTCCATTTTCTTACACACTCTTTTATCATTGTTTCACTCTCCCTGCATTCCTCGTCCCGCCAGCCTCTCTTTCTCCCTCCTCTTTCTTCTTTTGTCTCATCTCATCCCTTACCTTCTCAATCGACTTTTTCAGTCTTTCATTTAATGAGTCTACTCCCTCCTGTTTTTCTTACCTAACATTCTCCTTTTCCATTTTTTGTTTAAACTCTTTTAATTTATCTACCCCCCAGACTCCCATTTTTGTATTCCTATCTCCCTCTCTTTCCTTTTCCTCTCTGCCGCACTTACGGACGCCACCTTTCAGTGTAGCTATTACCGGGAAGTGCTTGGACTCTACCTCATTCCCCACCTTCATACTCCCTATCGTATTCCTTATTCTTCCTTCCGCCAGGATGTATTCTATTACTGTTTCAACCTTACCTATAAATGTGATCTCTTCTTCCTCATCTCCTTTCATATTGCCATCACATATATACCATCTTGTCTCTCATATCACGTCTAGTAACCTCCTCTCCTCCCGGTCCGTCCAGCCATTGAAGTCCCCTCCTATCAAAACCAACTCATCCTTCTTTTCCTCCATCCACCTTCTTATTACTCTCCAACCTTTCTTTTCCCCTCTTCTTCTATGTACAAAAACCACCGCTATTTTGACTTTTCCAAGTACAATCCTTTTTACCATTGTGCCATCCTTTTCCTTCCTGTCACCCTCTTTTCTTCCTTTTACTGCCAATTCTTTTCTCACCCCTGGGACCATGTCGCCCATCCCTCTCCCTTTAACATGTTCCTTTCTTGCTTCTTGCACCATCCACACATTACCTTTCAGTAACTATAATTATTGATATTTCAGCTAAAAAAAAGATTTTAATCATAAATCAAACAACGTTGAATTCTACCAAAAAGACGAACTTTCATTAAAATAGTTGAATCCTCAACCAACAAAAACTAATTTTCAATAAGTTGCATTTTGAATAAAAGAAGATTAAATTTTCAACTAAAAAATATAAATTGTCAACCAAAAATGAAAAAGCTACATTTCGTTGAAAAAAATTCATGAAAAAAAAAGTTTTCAACAAAATAGTCACATGTTTAATAAAAGAGAATAATCTTTAACCAAAAAAATGAATTTTGAAAAAAGTAGTTCAACTTTCAAGCAATTGTAGTTGAATTTTCAACCCAAAAATATGAGTTCTCAACGAAAAATATAATAGTTGATATTTCAACTTAAAAAGATTTTAATTATGAATAAAAAACAATTGAATTCATCCCAAATATACGACTTTTCAATAAAGTAGTTACATTTTCTACCATAGAAATGAATTTTTAACCAAGAAAGATTTTTCAGTCAAAAAAGAAAAAAATTTCAACCGAATAGTTTAATCATCAACTAAAAAAGATTAATTCGCAACCAGATGTATTTTCAACAAAACAACAAATTTTTCTAACTTTTCCAACCAAAAAGACGAATTTTCCACCCAAAAGTTGAATTTTCAACCATAAGACATTTTGCAGTCAAGAAATAAAAAAAAATCAATGAAAAAGTTGAACCATCAACTAAAATCATAAGCCCGAGGATGAACCTTTAATACATTTTGTTTTAGATTTAAACTTTTTTTTCAAGTACAAAATTCTCTTTAAATTATTTCTGAACTTTTAAATATCTCTTAAACCCACTCAAATTATTTCTAAAAGTTTCTAATCTTGTAAAATTGAAAATTTTTTGTTTAAAACCTTCTAAATTATTTTTTGAAATTTTAGGAAATCATTTAGAATTTTTTGAAATCTTCTTACGATTTAAATTATTTTCGAGTGTTTACAAAACTTCTAAGACTTGACAATATCTTGTGAAATAATTCAGTTTTCCTAAAAAAATTCAAAATCCTACAAAATAAAAAATTTTTCAGAATCTTTTTCGACATATTTTGAAATCTCTGAAACTTAAAATTAATCTTTTCGAATAAAACCTAAATCATTGCAAATTTCCCCAGAAATCTTATTGTCGGTACCGGTAATTTTTTTTATCGGTACCGACAATTTTTTTATCGGTACCACAATTTTATTTGTCTCATTTCTTTAGCATTGTGGAAAAGTTTACAATTTATAGTAATGTAGCAAAATTTTAAGAACAAAATTCTTTCCCAGCATTACAAAATTATTTACAATTAAATTTTTCTCTGTTATCAATGATTAGAAACATTTAAACATAAATTTTATCATAAAATAAAATTAATTAATTGGACGTTTTGATTTAAAAAATTGATGGTCCAGAAAATTCGTCATCTTCATTGATAAATAAACAAACTGAAATTTTTGAAACTCAAAAATAAACATTTCTTTTTTGGAAAATTTAACATGATCTTTGACAAAATTCTTTTGAATACCTTTTCATAATTAGCTGTCAGGCTTTAGCTCCCGTAAATTTAACTTGAGAACTTTGACCTCAATCAGTGACTTCTGTGGAATTGGATTTTTTTACGATCCCAGATCATGTTACAATGCTCTTCCTTAGATTAAGACGTCAGAAAACAGGATTTCCTGCCATTTCGGACAGCAGTACTTCTATTGTCTTGTAATCTCAAGCTTAGGTATATTATCATTTTTTAATTTTTTATGTTAAATAATAAATAGTGTGGATTACTGGTCTCCTATTTTCGGAGAAACGAAAAAAAAATCTGCCGCAGTTCGGATTTGAACCAGGAACGCCACCATACTTAAGTGCAGCGTTTACCAATTACGCCACCGAGGCTGTGACAGATCATTTTTTGTTTCTCTTATGTCACATGGTGACGTGGGTCTGCATCTTTTTACCTTTTTTTTTTTAATGAATACCCTAATACTGTGGTCAGTAAAATAAACATCTTTGTTTAAATTTAAATTCTGATTTAGGGAAAATTCTTCAGACTGAAATATTCATTAAAAAAAGTTCCACAAGGTAAAGCGATGTAGATCCCCTTCACGACGTGAAATCGGAGAAACAAGAAATGATCTGCCTCAGCCTCGGTGGTGCAATTGGTTAATGCTGTGCTCGTATATAGTGACGTTCCCTGTTCAAATCCGGGCTGAGGCAAATTTTTTTCTTGTTTTTACATAAATAATTGACCAGTAGACACTATTTAATATTTAAAATAAAAAAATTAATTAATACCCTTGTCGAAAAAATAACATTATTGTTTAAATGTAGGTATTATCGTTGTAGAAAGTATTTATACTAAAGTTAATTAATCCAGTTTAACGTTCGAAGAAGCAAAATGATAAAAAATCTTTCCAGATAATAAATTTGAAATTTATTAATTTTAATTTGAAATTGTTTTGTTCCGTTTATAAAATATTCTATGTTAAAAATGTTACAAGATTAAAATTCTAGTCTTTGAATATTTTAAAAAATTTCAGTTAAACGAAGGGATGAATTTGCAACTAACTTAATTTTTTCTTATTGGAAATTCAATTACTTGGGTAAGAGTTGAAACACTTTCTTAAAAGTTTATTTTTTGGTTGAAGTCTTATCTCTTTGGTTGAAAATTTGCTTTTTTTTCTTGGTTCAAAATTAATGTATTTAACTTAAAATGTATGTTTTTCATCTTGGGTTGAAATTCAATCTTTTTTTTGGAGAAAAATAATCTTCTTGGTTGAAATTTCCTTTTTTTTGTTGAAAATGCAACTCTTGGGTTGAAAATTAACTTTTTTTTTGAAAATTCATTTTTTCTGATAAAGAATTCAACTGTTTTACAGAAGATTCATCTTGTGGTTTGAAAGTTGAACCGTGTTGATAAAAAAATTTCTTTTTAGACCAAAAAATCTGTATTTGTTGAAATTTTATCTTTTTAGGTTGAAAATTCAACTATTTGTTTAAAAATTCATGTATTTTGTTGTAAATTAATTTTTCTTGGTTGAAAATCCTTCTCTGTAGGTTAAAAGTTCAACTATTTAGTTAAAAATGCAATTTTGTTGAAATTTTAAGCATTTTGTTGAAAACTCAACTCTTTGGTTGTAAATGTAACTATTTTTTTTTTAATTTATTTTTTTGTTTGGTTGAAATATCAGCTACTACATTTTTTGTTGAAAATTCAACCTTTTATTGAAAACTCAAATTATCGGGTTGAAAATTCAAATTGTTTTTGGTTCAAATTCAATCTCTTTTCTTTAAAAATTCGACTATTTGGTTGAAAATGCATCGTTTTATAGGTAAAAAATTCCAGTATTTGGTGATTCAACTATTTTGACGACAATTAATTATTTTTTTTGAAAATTCAAGTATTTTCTTAAAAAGTAATCTATTTTGTCGAAATAAATAAATAAAATCTTAATTTTTACTCGAAATTGTTGTATTCTGTTCATAAAGATTCTATGTTAAAAATGTTTTGAGATTAAAATTCTGGCCTTTGAAAATTTAATTATTTTTTTGAAAATTCAAGTATTTTGTTGAAAAGTCATCTTTTTTGGTCGAAAATTCAACTGTTTTCTTGTACTTTCGTCTTTCTGGATAAGACGGTCATATTTTTTAATTAAAAATTCATATTTTTTGGTTGAAGATACAACTATTTTGTTTCAAATTAAACTATTTTATTAAAAAGTCATCTTTTTAGTAAAAAGTCAATTGTTTTTTGAAGAATTGGTCCTCTTGGATTGAAATTTCGTCTTTTTTGGTTGAAATAAATATATAAATTTGAAAGTTGTGAATTTCAATTTAAAATTGTTTTATTCCCTTTTGAGTAGATTCTATGTTTGAAATGTTACATGATTACAATTCTGGTCCTTGACAATATTTGTTTGCATTTTGAAGTTCCTTTTAGTTAAATGAATAAAATTAAATATTAAATGAAATTATTTTTTTAAACAGGAAATCAACACCATTTTGAGTTAAAAATTTATCATTCCCAATTAAAAATTCAACTATTCAATTAAAAATTCAATTATTTTGTTTAGAAGTTGTTTTTTTTGTTTGAAATATCTAATAACATATTTTTCGTTAATAATTCATCTTTTTGTTGAAAATTCAAATTTTTGGATTGAAAATTCAACTGTTATTGATTTAAATGTATTATTATTTTTTTTTAATTTTGAATACTTAGTTGAAGATTAATCTTTTTATTATTTTGATGAAAAATTCAACTTTCTTATTTCAAATTTACTTATTTTTATGAAAATTTAAGTATTTTGTAAAAATATCATCTTTTTTGGTAAAAAATGCAACTGTTTTGTTGAACTTTCGTCTTTCTGGATAGAAAATTTATTTTTTCGGATTGAACATTCATCGTTTTTTGACTAAAAATGTAACTATTTTGTTGAAAATTTGTCCTATTTTATTGAAAATTCTTTTTTGTTGTTGTTGAAATGAATAAATGAATTTGAAAGTTAGTAATTTTAATTAAAAATTGTTTTTTCTTCATTTAAAAAAGATTCTATGTAAAAAATATTTTAAGATAAAAATTCTTGTCTTTGATAACATAATTATTTTGTTTAAAATTCAAGTAATTTCTTAGAGGGTCATATTTTTAAGTCGAAAATTCAACTGTTGAAGATTCTTCTTTCTGGATAAAAAATTCATACTTTGGAATTGAAAATTCCTTTTTTGTTTTGTTTAAAATGAAAATATTTTGTAGAAAAATTCATCCTCTCTGATTGAAAATTCATCTTTTTTGTTGGAAGTAAATAAACTTAAAAGTTTGTAATTTTAATTTGAAACTGTTTTATTCCCTTCATAAAAGATTCTATGTTGAAAAATCCATTAAAATTTTCCCTTAATATAAAACAATTTTTTTCATTTTGAAGTTTCTTTTAGTTAAATAAAAAAAGTTACCTAAAAAATCGGTTTCTTTAATTAAAAAAAATATATTGTTCTGCCTTCACCTTGTACTATAGCAAGGAGATAAATGTCCAATTTTTCGGGTTGAAAATTCAACTGTTATTGATTTAAATTAATTTTGTTTTAATCCGAATATTTAGTTGAAGATTAATCTTTGTAGTATTATTATGGTTTTTTGGCTAAAAATGCAACTATTTGGTTGAAAATTAAACTATTTTGTTTAAAAAATAATTTTTTTTTCGAAAATTCAACTATTTTGTTGAAAATTTGTCCTTTTTTATTGAAAATTCTTTTTTGTTGTTAAAATAAATAAATGAATTTTAAAGTTGTTAATTTTAATTTAAAATTGTTTTTTCTTTATTATTTAAAAGATTCTATGTTAAACATATTTTAAGATAAAAATGCTTGTCTTTGAAAACTTAATTATTTTGTTGAAAATTCAAGCATTTTCTTAAAGGGTCATATTTTTAAGTCGAAAATTCAACTGTTGAACATTCGTCTTTCTGGATAAAAAATGCATGCTTTGGAATTGAAAGTTCATTTTTTTGCTTGGTTGAAAATTTGTTGAAATTTCACCCTCTCTAATTGAAAATTCATCTTTTTTGTTGGAAGTAAATAAATTTAAAAGTTTGTAATTGTAATTTAAAATTGTTTTATTCCCTTCATAAAATCCTTCAAAATCTTCCTTTAGTATAAAACGATTTTTTTGATTTTGAAGTTTCTTTTACTTAAATAAAAAAAGATATTTTAAAAAATCGGTTTTTTCAATTAAAAAAAAAATTTGTTCTGCCTTCACCTCATTCTACAGCAAGGAGATAAATGTCCAAACTTTTTTTTCGAAAATCAGCAAAAAGTGTTCAATTTTAGGCCGAATTCTAAGATCTGAAACATAATGAATGAAGGTTCTTACAAAGGAGGCAAAGGGGAAAAAGTTGGGGAGTGAAATTTAGGGAGGGAACTTTCATCGAGGTTGTAGGCCGAGGGAGGTCGTGAAATATAGCCCTTGAATTCCGTATCCGCAGGTTCGCAAACCCACGAGACGGAACTAGAAGTTAAACGCCACCACGTTTATTTCACGTTGACGTAACCGCATTGCCGCCCCTTTCTGCCCCTCACGTTGGCGTTCGACATCGATTTCAACCTCAGGGTCCAACGAACGAAACTCCTGCGGGATTCAAGGACGAAAGTTAAATCTCGCATTATAAATCTCTCTTCCTGATCGGTGTCTCATTTTAGTTGGTTTCTCGTAACGATTTACCCGGATACGAAAGTCTTCCTGGAAAATTGATCTATTTAGAGACTTCACACTCTTTTTCCTATCCCCCTTTTTCCCCTTTTTTCACCTCCCACCACGGTGACCGTATGTCTCGCCCGTATCAGTGGCTGACTAATTAAAAAGAGGCCCGAAGAGCGGGAAGCCCTTGTTGGTTTGAATTGACTATTTTAGCATGACGTCATGCATATGAGTGTTTGAAGAAAATATTCTAAACATGAAAGTAAGTCATAAATGTCAGAAGGGTAATATTTGTCAAGTATAGAATGTATTTTCTCAGTCATATTCCATTCTTTTGTCGATTGACGACCTTTCAGTTTCACAAAATAAAATAGAATATCCCAAATTTGAGGTTAGTGTATCAGATTGATTTGATCAGAATCGGGTACTCTAGCCTCAAGTTTCGTATAGTTGACTGTATTTCGTGAAACTGAAAGATCTTCAGCCGATGAAAGGATGAAACAGAATTGCGCAAATGCATTCTGCACTTGAAGAATATTATTATTCAGACCTTCATAACTTATTTTCACGTTTAGAATATTTTCTCCAAAAAGGCGTATGCAGTCTCATGTCAATATGTGTCAACTATGCTAACCTTCATGACATTTACACTTATCCTAGCATGACCGTGACGTCATGCTACAAAACTCAATATTCCGCGAAATATTTGAGTCGTTTTTTGATTCTATTATATTGATTTTTATTTGTCAAATTCTACTATTTCAAGGAAATGTTATATTTGTCACGGCGTACATCAAGAAAAACACTTAAAAACACTGACGTGCATGATGCGCAAATGCGTACACATGCTTACAGCGCGTGCATTGATACAAGGCCGGGCAGCCAATGAAAGTCGCTTGAAAAAAATAACCCGACGACTCGCGGTAGAGGTGGAGGCCCCTCCAACCTTGAAATTCGCAAATGTTTACTTTTCGTGGCCCTTGAAATTCGCAAGAGTTCACTGTATTTTTGGAATAAAAGTTCATTGTTTTCGGTTGTAAAATCTTGTCTCATATTTTTGGTATAGAATTTAACTATTTTGTTGAAAAGTCATCTTTTCGGTCGAAAATTTAACTGTTTTTTTTAAGTATTCGTCCCTTTGGTTCGAAAATTTATCTTTTTTAGTAGACATTGGATCTTTCTTGGTCGAAAATAAACTTATTTGTTGAAAATTCAACTCTTTGCTTGAAAACGCAACTGTTTTTGGGTAAAGTTTAATTATTTTTGTTTCAAAATTCAACCACTTGGTTGAAAATTCAACTTTCTGATTACAAATTTAACAATTTTGTTTAAAATTTAATTCTTTTGTTGAAAATTCAACTATTTTGTTAAAAATTTATATCTTGGCCGAAAATGCAACTACTTTGTTAAACGCTCGTCTTTTTGGGTAGAAAATTCCTAATTTTGACGGAAAATTGATCTATTTGGTTGATAACTTTTTTACTTGAAATTCTAACAACTTGGTCGAAAATGCAAGTGTTTGGTTGAAAATTAACTTTTTGTTTGAAAATTCATATTGCGTGGTTGAATATTGAATTTCTTTGTACAAAGCTCGTTTTTTGCGTTAAATATTCAACTATTTTTATTGAAAATGTTGTGTTGTAAAAAACTCGTTGTTTTGGGTTGAAAATTAACTTTTTTGTTGGAAACTCCTATTTTTGGATTGAAAAGTCAACTGTTTTGTAAAAAAAAACTTCTTAGTTTAAAAATGTAACATTGTAGTAGAAAATTACACTATCTGGTTCCAAATTAAATTTTTGGTTGAAAATTCAATTGCTGTTTAGAAAATTCGTTTGTTTTTGTTTGAAAATTTTTCTTTTGGTTGGCAATTCAACTATTCGATTGAAAATTCATCTATTGTGTTGAAAATTCGATTTGAAATCTTAAGAATTTAAAGTGTTTCAAGTTGAATTCAATGCGTTACCTACATTAATTTTATTAGAATGAATTTTTCCCCTGTCATTCCCCTATTTTCGTGAAAAATTACCCTATTTTGAAACAATTTTGGGCTGTGAAGTCTGTATTTAGTCAAAGAATGTACAATTTTAAATTAAGTAATGTATTTTTATGAATAATGATATAATTCTCTTTTTTTCAGTGTATACGAATATAATTTTGAAACTAAGGAAAATATTTTTTTGTTACAGGTGAGTTAAAAAAATGCAGTTTCGTATTCTCATAGTAAGTACTATCTTTTCTTATTTAAATGTTAAAGGTTTCTAAAAAAATCGTCAAATTTGGTTATCACTTATGGGGCATTATTTCTAGAAAATTCAAATTTCTCCAGTAATATTAATTGAGTCACGCCTCCTGTCAATAATCAGTAACCACGCCCAAAAAATTTCGAGACCACGCCTCCAAGGGATAATTTTTAGCCACTTCCCCCATTGTAAAACAGACACTCCACTAAACATTCTC
>CAKNYM010049821.1:99742-123595 GCA_932195095.1 Andricus curvator
CAAGGGATAATTGTTAGCCACTTCCCCCATTGTAAAACAGACACTCCAATAAACATTCTCGATATTAACATCATGGTGTTATTATTATACATTTTATCATTTACTGTCAAACTGTCAATACAAAATAGGGCCCGCCTCCTGTAAAAAAAATCAATAAAAACATCCCCGTTACTAGTTCATCGATACTCCAAATAGTAACATTTGTTAATTACGCCTCCTAAAATTATCGAAAGCAACTTAATAATGATAGTCGATGTTCATACCTTTTGTAATATGAATCTAGCCACGCCTCTCCTCAATATTCAGTAACCACACCCCCAACATCAACTATCAAATTATGCCACGCCCTTTAAATTTAAGATAACCACGCCCAAGTGGAAAAATTGACCATAAATAAAATATACTTTCAGATGCTTTCCTAATTTCTACAATCAAGCTTACCGTAAACTGGGGCCCCATAACTGAAAAATTGGATTCTGCGAGTTTTTGGCGCTAAGATTGTTTTGCGGTTTTTTCAATACAAATTGTTTCTTCTACATAAAACACTATTTTCTACTGATAACTAGATGTTTAAATAAATTGTTCAAGCAATTAATTACTGTTTTGAGTAATTTTCTCTTAGATTAGAGTTACAAAAACGCGGTTTTTTACGAATTTTCAAACTTATTTTTAACATTTCAGTTAGAGCGATGCAATAATCAATTAAATATAAAAGAAATAATAATTTAATACATTTTTTATTATTTATAATAATGTTCTCTCAGAATTATGCTGAAAAGTTGCCGTTTTTTTTAATTTTCCAGTTTTTGTCCACGTTTCAATTATAGTGAAATAATCAATTAAAGTTAGCAAACATAATTGTTCAAACAATTTATTTATTTTTTCACAATAATGTTAGAAAGTTTCGGTTTCTTCTGGAATTTTCAGCTTTTTTTCGACTTTTCACTTAGAGTAAGGTAATAAGTAATCCACTTTAGCAAACCTAATTGTTTAAACAAAACATTATTGTTCATAACTATTTTTTCCTATATTAATTGTAGATAGTTGCGGTTTTTTCTAAAATTGTGAAGTTTGCTTTGGCTTGTTAGTTATGAATAAATAATAAATTAGCATTAGAGAATATCATTTTTTGAACAATCTCTTTCTTTTTTGTGAATATTTCTTGAAGTAGTTACTGGGAGGCTGTTTGTTTAAATTAATATCAATATCAATATTGATTACTTGTTCCTAATTAAAAAGTCAAAGAAAAGCTGAAAATTTGAGAAAAACCTGCAACTTTCTAGCATTACTCTAAGAGAAGATAGTTATAAACAATAATGAATTGCTGTATTAATTATGTTCGTTAACTTGCCTTCATTATTACCTCACTAAGTAAGAAGTTGACAAAAAGTTTAAAATTTCAGAAAAAAACCGCAACTATCTAGTATTACTATAGGAGAAGATAGTTTTAATAATAATAATAATATATTTACATAATTATTTTTGTTAAATTGCAGTAATTTATTACCTCGCTTTAATATAAGTGAAAAGATAACAAAAAGTAAAAAATTTAAGACAAAAACGCAACAATACAGCATTACTATATGAGAAGATAGTTATGAACAATAATAATTTATTTAATTATTACCACGATAAAAGTGAAAAGTGCACAAAAAGTTGAATATTTTCGAAAAAACAGCAATTTTCTAGCATTATTCGAAGAGAATATTATTAAAAATAATAATAAATTGTTCAAACAATTATGCTTGTTATCTTGAATCAATTTTAATCTCACTAATGTAAGTAAAAAGTGGATAAAAAGCAAACAAATTCAAAAGAAAACTCAACTATCTAGCATTAATATAGGAGAAGATATTTCTAAACAATAATAATTTGTTTAAACAATTACATTTGCTAAATTGCATTAACTATTACCTCGCTCTATGTGAAAAGTGGACAAAAAGTTGAGTACTTCAGAAACATCTTAACTTTCTAGCTATTCAAAGAAAATATAATTAAAATTAATAATAAATTGCTTAAACATTATGTTTGTTTACTTGAATTAATTATTATTTTACTAAGTAAAAAGTGAGTCTAAGGTTAAAAATTTGACAAGAAAACGAAACTATCTAGCATTGCTTAGAAGTGGGTAGTTATAAACAATAGTAATTCGTTTAAACAGTTATTTTTGGTAAATTACATTAATTATAACCTCGCTATAAGTGAAAAGTTAACAAAAAGTTGAAAGTTTCAGAAAAGAACGGCAACTATCTAGCATCACTATAGGAGAAGATATTGATAAGCAATAATAATTTTTATGAACAATTATGTTTGTCAACTTGAATTAATTATTACCTTACTCTAATTGAGAAGTGGAGAAAAAGTGACAAATTTCAGAAAAAAACTGCAACTTTCTAGAATTATTATAAGAGAATATTGTTATGAATAAATGGTTTAAATAATTATTTCTGTTAAATTCAATTAATTATTGTCTCGCTCTAGCTGAAAAGTTGAGAACAAGTTGATAAATTCGAAAAAACAGCTACTTTCTAACTCTATTCTAAGAGAAAATTGCTATTAAAAATAATAAATTGTTTACACAATTAATTTGAATATCTAATTATCAGTGGAAAGTAATACTGTATGTATTAGAAAAATTTGTATTAAAGAAAAACCGCAAAAAATTAAAATTAGCGCCAAAAACTCGCAAAATCCAATTTTTCACTTATGGGGTTTTTTGGGACCCTATAAAACAGATTTAAGACGGTGATAATTTAAAAAAAATTATTCATTTATATTCTACAGGTAATTGAGAACAAAAATGTTAAGCTTCAACTCGATTCACCTAATATCGATGATTCCGAATAAAATTTACAAAAACGTATTTTTTTATGGGAAATACGTGTTAAACTTCATGGAGCTTGCAGAACCTCTAAATATAATTTTTTAACCCATTTCTTTTTTTGTGGATGTGAAAAAATTTGGGGACGATAGGCATGAAAATAAAAAATAAATAAATAACAGGGTGCACAGTCTTCCCCTTTTTTTTCTTATTTTCCTCTTTTTTCTTGAAATTCCCCTTTTTCTCCTATTCCCAAAAAACTTCCCCTTTTTCCCCTTTTCTCTTTAAATATACGATATTTCAAAATAAAATATTTGAATCATGCGGAAAATTCTCTGGAATTAGTAAGTGTACCCATTATTGAATAATAGTAATTAAAGCAATTATAGCACTTAAATAAATTATTTATATATAAATAAGGAACCAATAACATTAAAAAATATATAGTACTTTTTAAATAAGTATTAGAAGGTGAACACTTTACACACCTACCTAATAAAAAAATGGAATATTCCAAATTCATCAACTGCAATGTTAAATGTTCTAACCTGAGCAATTTTAAATTTGAGTTTAAGAGCACTGAAGAGTAGGGCGGAGTGAAAATGCTAAAATAAATTAAATCGTCGGAGCTAAGGGGGAAAAACCTTTGGGGTTTGGCATTCGACAAAAGTGAAAAAAAATTTCAATCAGTAAAATGATTTCAAATTTAAAATGTTCCTATTGGTTCAAAAATTATGACGGATTTGTTATATTTACAGCTTTTACTAGTGAAAAATTATAAAAAATTACGAAGTTTAAAAATAAATTTTTGCGCAATAACAATTTATTTGAAAATGTGCAAAAACATGTTTCTTTTTTGATTGAGTCATATATTTAAAAAAAAAAGTTGAATATGTCGAACCTGAAATTTATTTAGCTGGAACCAAAGAAACATTTCAACATTTTGCTTTTTCGGAAAAAAAGCTTTTGTCGTGATTTAGGATTTTTGGGATTTCATTTTTTTTTTATTTTGGAACGTTATACAACACCAAAAAAATACACCACGAAAAAAATGTTTCCTATGAATAAAAAATAATAACATGTTTCTTTGATTCAAGCTGAAGAAATTTCAGGTTCGAATCAATCCAAAAAACACGCTTTTGTACATTTTCAAACAAATTTAAATAAGGCAAAATTTTTTTTTAATTTGATAAATTTTTAATTGTAAATTTGAAAAAGAGAACAGAAGGTGTTAAACGATTTCAAATTTTTTTTTCACTTGTTCTGGATGTCGGACCTGAAATAGTTATCCCTCAGCTCAAACGATTCGATTAATTTTAGCAGTTTTACTTCGCTCTACTCTCTAAGAGTGTAGTTTTAAATTAAATTAATGTATAGTATAGTATAGTATAGTATTTAACTAATTTTATTTTTTTTCTCTTACTTTTTTATATCACTGTGAATGGATTTCCAATGACCTAAGTATATCCAATTTTTAAAATTAAATTCTTTAATGGCAGAAATCACTGAAAAATCATTGAAAATGATTTTAAAATATAACATTTCTTATAAAATGATTGTTTGTTCTTTTCGACATATAAAAATAAATGTTTAATCTTTCCCCTATTTTCCCCTTTTTCGTGAGAAAATCACCCGATTTCCCCTTTTTTGAGCTCCTTTTGAGCTGTTATCCCTGAAATAAAAAAATTTGGAGAACCCTAATGTATCAAGGGTGCGCCGCTTTCCCCCAGATGCGCCGCTTAGCCCCAGTTTACGGTATTACTCTCCATTTAGAATTTCTCAGCTTTTGAAAGTTTTCGAAATCGCAAAATAAAGAATCGAGAAAGTTAGCACCGAAAATTATTATGTATGAGCTTGATAGTTTGAAATGAGTCAACTTCAAATCCTGCTCCATACGATTAGAGTATGATGGTTCTGAAAAGCTAACAGACTCCTCACGAAAGTCACTGTGGTGTTTCATTCCTTTCTGTTTATTCTTCGCCTCTGCTTTCCTGGACGGAATTACAGCCATAAATCTGTAAAATTACGCCCATCCGTCCATGCCATGGACCTTTTCGTACCATTAATGCTAATTGGATTTCTACAGTATAATTAGAAAATTTCGAATCCAGAGCAACTTTATTATTCCTCTTTTTCTCACGGAGGGAGGTTTGAAATTATCTAAATTTTTGAATCTACTTTTTTGATATATTTCGATCGAATTCGATTCTAGAAGCTTGCAAATACAATTTTAAAAAAATGTCCGTATGTGTGCGTGTGTGTGTAACTTTTCTCTGTTCACCGTATCTAGATTGGCCATTTGGAAGTGTTTCGGTTTTCAGAGATTTCAACAAAAAATTACCTTCTTTATATGAGAAAAACTTTTTTGATATTCAAACAGGGTGTCTAGCGTTTCTTCAAACAAAAATTCCAGGACTTTTCCAGATTTTCCAGGACAAAAAAATACATTTTTCCAGGTTCTTTTTTACAGTAAAAAAAATACTTACCACGAAACATAGTAGAAATTGTAGGTCTCGTGGAACTGAAAAAGTGCCATATGCGAAATTTCTCATACGCCCCTAAAATCTGATTTTATAGAAAACAAACAAGTTTTTTTTTGGGCATTGTTCATTTTATCAAGGTGAAATATCACGACGCTACGATACAAAATATTCAAAGTTTCCCTTTTCTTCATATTTGAAAACAATTTAATGAAACTTTCGAAATTCAATCTTTTTTTGCTGTATGTATAATATCAAAGCGAGTTCAGCACCGTGTGTAATGAGATTTTTTTTTCTAGAATTGGTTGTAATTTGACTAAGTTATCGAATTTTAAGCTAATTTAGGTTTATTTTCAATGAAATAATAAAATTATCAACAAATAAGTTGATTTTTTATCCAAATTGTTGAGTTTTCTACCTAAAAAGATGAATTTTCAACTAAATAATCGAATTTTAAACAGAAAAGATTAAACTTCAACTAAAAACAGTTGCATTTCCAACGAAATAATTGAATTTTTTAGAAGAAAGTTCAATTCTTAACAAAAAAGGTGAATTTTAAATTAAAAAGGACGAATTTTCTCTCGAAGTAGACGAATGTACAACAAAACAGTTGAATTTTCATGATTTTGTGACAAAATACTTGAAATTACAAAAATGAATTTCCAACCAGAAAGTTTTATTTTGAAACAAAAAAAGATTAAATTTTAACCAAAAATAGTTGAATTTTCAACACGAAAATTGGAATTTTCGACAAAAAGACGAATTCTCAACGAAAAATTAAATAGCAGGTATTTCAACAACAACAAAAACCGAATTTTCAACAAAATAGTTAAATTTTCAACCAAAGAGTTGAATTACAAGAAAAAAAACAATTCAACAAAATAGTTAAATTTGTAACCAAATAGTTCAACTTTTAACCTAAAAAAATGAATTCTTAACCAAAACTACGAATTTTCAACGAAGAAAATTAATTTTCTACCAAAAAAGACAAATTTTCAACAAAATAAACCAATTTGCAAACAAATAATTCAATTTTCGACTAAAAATGATTAATTTTCAGTAAAAAAATGTCAACTGAATAGCTGAATTTTGAACCAGAGATGAATTTTCAACTAAAATAATGAATCTTCAATTCTGCAACCAAAGAATGAATGTTTTATAAAGTAGGTAAAATTAAAAAAAAAAAAAAAAAAAATTTACTACAAAACTGTTGAATTTTCAACCCGAAATTATTAATTTTCTATCAAAGAGAGGAATTTTCTGATCAAAAAGACGAATTTTCAACAAATAAAGATTTTCAGCTAGGACAGGAAAAAATGTCAAAGAAATTGTTGAACATTCAAGCCAAAAGACAGCATTTACAACCCGAAAAAAAAAAAAAATTTCAACAAAAAAGTTCATTTCTAACCAACAAATTGCAGTTTTAATCAAAAGAGAGAAAATGTCTACTAATAGGATTATTTTCCTACCAAGAAAAGACAAATTTTTTACTTAAAAAGATTAAATTTCAGCAAAAAAATGGGAAAGTTATATTTGTAGGTAAAAAATAAATTTTTTCTATAATTCGCGAAAAAGTGCCAGTTTTTCCACCTGTTTTTGGTGTAAAAAGTTACCGATTTTTGCTCGATGACGTGGCGCATGCGCAGTGCCGACCTTTCCGGGCAACAGTGACAAAAGTGGACAGATGCAGTGGAAAAAGTAAATGGACAGTGATAAAAGTGAGGCACAGTGGAAAAAGTAAATGTTATTTCGGGTGGGTTCGTGCTGCCTCGGGTGGACTCGTGCATCGTGCGCAGCCAACTTCATTCTATTTTCCGACTGTCGTCCCTAACCTAAAAGTAATTTCCTGAAAAGTCTCGAGTTGTGTATTTTGTATGTACTTTTGTCACTTGGCAAAAGCAAAAAAACACCGTCAGTTTCTCCGAAAATACTGTGCTTGGTTTTTTTCACGAAAAATCGGAAGTTTTGAAGCCCTCAACTTTATGGGCCAACTATTCAATTGTGAGAACCAGCTTATTATTACTGCCATATTATTGCCATGGTTTTCATAATTGCCATTGTCATTGTTGCGTCAATCGACAAAAAATCGCCTTCTTTTTACACAAAAAACAGGTAAACAAAAACTAGCACTTTTTAACAAATTATAGAAAAAGTATCGTGTCCCACACATTGAAAAAGCGACGATTTAAAACTCGTGTGATAGCCACCCTCGCTCCGCTCGGGTAGCTAACTTCACACTCGTTTTAAATCTCTCGCTTTTTCAACTTGTAGCACAATATACTATTAAATGAAAAAAAGAATTTTCAGGAAAATATTAAAATTTTCAATCAAAGAGATCAACCCTCAAACAAACAAATTTTTAACAAAGTGGTTCAAGTTTTACACAAGTAATTGAATTTTCAATTTTAAAAATATAAATTTTCAGCCAAAAATGAAATAGTTACGTTCTAGTTTAAAAAATTATTTTTCAACCAAAAAAGGCATTTTCAACCAAAAATATGAATTTTTTACCAAAAAATATGAATTCTCAACAAATAATGTAATAGTAGATATTTCAAATAAAAAGTATGACTTTTTAATAAAAATTGTTGAATTTGCAACCAAATAATAAAATTCTTCACTGAAATTAATCGTCAGGATGAAAGAACAATAAGAAAAGAAATAAAAATACAAGGTAAATAAATTACTAACTAAAATAATTACTAGTGCCAAACTTCATTTTCAAAATTCTCTAACTTTAGCCCGACCAATTTTTTATTTGCTCTAACCATTCATATTCAAATATCATTTCGATTGTAGCTTTTTGATTTTCACCGTGATAAAATAAACAGTATCTTGTTAAAAAGGGTAATCTTTTTTCGTTCGGCAGAGAAAAAGTTTAAAAAAATATTTTTTCTTTAAAAGAACAAAAATTCCAGAATCATGAGCAAAATTCAAAAACTTTTCCAGGTTTTCAAGGATTTCCAGGACACTAGACACCCTGATTCAAAGTACAGCAATACGATATCTGTTGTATTTGGTCGCGTCTTTGAGACGCATCGATCGACTTATTGTTGACCCTTTTATGACTTACTAGTACCGATTCATAAAGTTAAAAAAAATGGTTTATTCTCTTTATATGAGAAAAACATTTTTGAGATCCAAAATACAATAATACGATATTTAGTTTATTTGTTCGCATCTTCGAGACGCATCGATTGACCTATTGTTTAACCTATAACCTATGACCTGTGACCCACCAGTACCGATTTACCAAGCTTCAAAAAAGTGTGTGTATTCTGTTTTTATGAGAAGAGCTTTGTTCATATTGGGAATACTGCAGTACTGTATCTGACATGTTTGTTCGCGTCTTAGAGATTCGTTGAATGACCTACCATAACCTACCTACCTACCATATCCTACCAATATCATTTTCAAATTTCTTCTAAACATTATTTACTTTCTTCTTAAAAAGATTTTTTAAAATTAGGAATGTAAGAGTATTTGATGTAATTGTTCGCGTCTTCGAGACGTGTGGAGTGAAATTTTGACGAACTTTCGATTACCATTCTTGATAAATCAATAGCGACTTACAAGGTTTGAAAAAAAATTACATTGTTTGTGTGAAAAAACTTGTTTTTTTAATTTGGAATATAACACTACCGTAAGTTAAACAGTTTATCATTTTTTGCAGATCGATTGACTTTTTAATTAAACATAAGATTGAAAAATATATTGAAAGTATCTATTTTTTTTATTTGTTAGAGAAAAACCTCCATCTATGAGGAAGCATATTTATTTGATATACCTATGAGAAATTAAAATGCTCACGAAATGAGCGAAAAAAAAACACTCATAGTGAATACATCCATAGTACTTAGCAGCGGTATTTTGTTTAACAATTCGACCATTTTGTTGAAGATTCATCTTTTTTAGTAGAAAATTTCTTGGTTGAAAATTCAACTACTTGGTTGAAAAATTATCTTTTTTGGTTAAAAATTCACACTTTTATGTTTAAAAGTCAAATTTTTTCTACAAAATTCAAATTTTTAGCAATTAATATTTTTATTTCATTCAAATAAATTTTCTTTGAATCAAAGACTTTTTTTTTAATGTTGGCTTCATTTAGAACATCAAAAAACGCATATTTTAACATATGAAGTTTATTTATTTTTTGATACCTAATATAAGGGTTTACTTCTATATAATACATGAAGTTGAATTTTTAACTAAAAAAGATCAATTTTCCACCGAAAGTGGAATCCTTAAATTTTCAGTTTGAAATACTAATTCTCAACGAAAATGAAAATGAATTATCAACCCATTGAATTCAACTAAAAAAGACGAATTTTCAACAAAATAGTTTAATTTTTTAATAAAAATATGACTTTAGCAAAATAGTTGGATTTATAATAAAATAATTCAACTTTCAACAAAATAGTAGGATTTTTCACCACATATCTGAATTTTTAACGTAGATGAATATTTACCCCCGAAGATTAATTTTCTACCCAGAAGACGAATTTTCAACAAGATACATGAATTTTCAACTAAATAGTTGAATTTTCAACTAAAAAAATTTAAGTTTTTAACCAAACTTGGTACAGTTAAATTTGCAGTTCAAAACCCTAATTTTTACCAAGAAACGAATTATTAACCAGTTGAATTTCACGAAAAAGACGAATTAAAAAATAAAGTTGAATCCTCAACCAAATAAATTAATTTTAAATAAGCAAGATTGATTTTCTACACAAATAGACAAATTTTTAACAAAATAGTTCGGTTTCGAAGCTGAAAAGTCGATTGTTTTAGAGAATAGTTGAACTTGAAACCAGAAAAGAAGATTTTCAAACAAGAAAGTTAATTTTTCACCAAAAACCATGAATTTTCAACGAAATAGTTGAATTTTCAACTAAGAATGATGAATTTTCAACCCAAAATGGTATCAATAAATTGTCTGTTTAAAAAACTAATTTTTTGCAAAAAAAAAAGAAAAAAAAAAGAATTTTCAACTAGTTGAATTCAACTCAGAAGACGAATTTCTGATAAAATAGTTTAATCCGTGATAAAAATCAAGAATTTCAAACATACAAGAATTATTTTCTACCCGAATATACAAAAAAATACATGGATTTTTTACAAAATAATTGAAGTTTCAACTTATAAAGAATAAAGCTTCAACTAAAAATTGACAATCTACATTTCTGTATAAAAAACAAATTATTTTTAATGTCAAAAAACGAAATTATAACAAAGTAGTTAAATTTCAAAATAAATACTTGAATTTTTAACCAAATAGTTTGTTTTTGTACCAAAGTAGAGTAATCTTCAAATGAAAAAAAAATGAATTTCTGAAAGAAAAGTTAATTTTCAACGTAGCAGTCTAATTTTTTACCAAATTGTAGAATTTTTAAGCCAAACAGACAAATTTTATGCAAAGCAGCTGAATTTTCCACCCGAATATATGAATTTTCAATAAAAAAGGTAACTTACGACCAAGTAGTTGAATTTTCTACTAAAATTATGGATCTTTAAGAAAAAAAATGAATTTTTTACATAGTAGTTCTACTCTAAACCATTGTTGCACGTTCTGTCTGAATATCAAGGAACCTTAGTTTCTAGAATTAAATTATATAGTTTCTGATGGTAGCGAGCTGAAACTTTAGGAAATTTCACTCATTAATATTTAACAGTTCTGATAGTTTTCCTAATGGAACAAGTTGTCACTGAAGGAATAAACCGTCGATAGCTCTCAAACTAATTAACTTGATAAGCCTTTGTGATACCTCTGAGCAGTTTACTAAAGGTGCTAAGTTTCAAGGACTCTCATGGGACTGAACTCCGTATAGCTTCTTCACTATAACCGTAAGCTTCTTCACTACAAGCGTAAGCTTCTTAACAATGTTTGTACTATAGATAGTCTTCTGTTGCAACACTATTTCGATAAAATTGATATGCTCCTTACTTTTTTTTGGGGGGGGGGGGGGGGGGGCATATTGGAAGTAGAAAGAAGGATATTCGTCAGGAATAATAGATTTTCATCTATGGAGAGGAGGTGAGAAGGCGTTATCTCATGGGATAATAAGAGACAGGAGAGGTAGGGGATCCATAGGAGGGAGTGAGAGGAAATGTTGCCATTTTTGTAGAGGAGGGATGTATGGTGGATAGTTTTCGAGAGAGGTGAAAGAAGGGTGTGAGGTGTCTATCTCATAAGATGGAGAGAGATAGCAGGTTGGAAGAGTGATCTGGAGAGTACAAGAGGAGGGAGTGAGAGGATAAATATCGAGGGAGGTGGAAAGGGGGAGTGATGTATCTATCTCCTAAGATAGAAAGGGATAGCGTGTTAAGCGGGTATTTTTGATTTCGATTTTCTCATGAAAAGAATTTCATTGGCATAGATTCAGTTCGTTAGTGGGTGGAAGAGGGATGAAGTTCGACGGTGTATCGGCTGAAATGGCTGGTATGCCAGCTGTCTCAGCGGAAACGGGCAGGCAGGTATGCCAGCTAACCCGTTAGCGGAGGAAAGAGGGGGGAGAAGTTAAATAATAAGAGAAAGAGTTGTATGTCGGTTAAGTTTTTATTTGTTTTGCTTATTTTACCATGATTTTACAGATAATTGGAGTTCGTTATTGTAAAGAAGTAGGTTCGTCCTCACAAGAGGGTGATGGCGATGCGTCGTCAATTTGCCTCTGGCTGGCTTCCAGCTGGAGGATTTTGGCGTCGAGAGAGAGTGTTCTGTATGATTGGTTGGTCACGTTGGTCACAGCAATGGTTTGCGCGTGAAAACCTACGGCTGGCTACTAGCTGTAGGTACCTATGGCTGGCATCCAGCTATATGGTTTAAGTGAAAGGGCTCTGGCTACCAGCTCCAAAACACTTCTAACGTTCTGGGCCCGTGCGCGCCCTTTTAACGGGGAGGCTGCGTGGGCGTTGCGTGGGAGTCGAGCGGAGAGGGTAGAAAATCGATGGAGGGAGATGCGCGCGTCGAGTTTCGCGGGCGCTCTACTCGCGACTTTCGCCTCCACTCGCCCTGCCGGCTTGCTGACGTCACTGCTGACGTCACTTCGCGGAGTACCTATTTCTCTCTCTCTCTCTTACTCGCAGGTCTAATTACTAGTTATTATTATTTTAATATGGTTGCCTACTGAATGAATAAACGTCGTCTGTGAGAGTATTTTAGATCTACCAATAAAAGAGTCTCGTTCTATGCGAGCCGCGTATAACAAAATGCGGCTTTGATTTGGCCATTTTCTCTCCAATCCTGCCAATTTTAAACAATTTCAACTCTTAATAATATAAAAACAAATGTATCAAGCGTATTTGAAACGTGGTGATCGAACTTAGCGATTCCCCAGGGTAAAAGCAGGTCAGGGCGTAAAAAAATTGTGGATTTCTGTTATGTGTCTTCGGATCTTAACCGGAGGATGTGTCACCGTCCCGGTGGAGGATGTGAAACCGTCCTCGCCCTCGCGAGGACGGCCCCCCCCCCCCCGAGGGGGGTTCTTGGTAGCGACATCTGGGCGATGGTCAATTCCGCCCTGGGTTCCTGCGAACGGTTCCCCCACTACACGACTTCCCCTCACTCAGCCGAACTGCTGCCGTCGAGCCTGGTCAGCGGAAGTCCTTTGTACCTAATGAGGACTAAAATGCGGAATATAACATTTTTTCAATTTAGCACTTGGTAATTTATAAATGAAACGCTCAGAGCAAAATAAATAATTATTATATTTAATTTATTAAATTAATCAACATTTTTACTGTATAAACTTTCTTAATATATAAAAACTTTATAAAACCTTCAATGTCTTACAATATTTATCTCAACATTACAAAATTTAGTTTTTACAATTTTATTTTAATTGTGAAATAATTGTAATTGGAAATTAATTGTGAATAATTGTAAAATAAGTGTAACAAAATGTATTTTATAAAGAAATATTTCATGATTTTTAAAGGACAAAACAATTTTAAATGTAAGTCTTTGTAGTATTTTAATAACTAATTAAAATATTTTCAGAATATTTTTCCTTGATTCTGCCCTGATAGAGTCAAGCATGGTACAAAAAACCGTCGTGAAATTTCAAATAAAAACTGTACTCCGTATAAATTAATTTTAAAAATGAAAATTATTAATACCTTTTATAAATATTCCTAAATTCTATTGGAATATGATACACATTGATTTTTATTTTAAAAATTCTTGTAAATAGTTGGTCATTTTTTAAATTTTACGACATTTTTGTACCATGTTTGACCTCAGGGAATAGATTTCAGGAATGAAATAATAAAAATATCTCAGTTAGTGTTTGGTTGATAATTATATTTTCTGTTGAAATTTTTATTTGACATATCTGAAATATTGAAAAATTTTGTCAAGAATCCTATATGAAAATTATATTTATATGAGCTTAAAATAAGCAAAAAAAAGTTAAAAAATAAACAGTTATTCGAAATTTTTATTTTGTATACAAAAATATTTTTCACCTTAAATTATAATTTTGTTCAAATTTTTCTATTTTCTTCATTAAAAATTTTTTTATTTGAAAATTTATTTATTTGGTTGAAATCTCATTCTTTGAAGGTCGATTTCAATTGTTCTTAATTAAAAATTAGAATTTTTTCATTGAAATAGCAATTATTACATTTTTCGTTGAAAATTCAGCTTTCTTCGTTGAAAATTCAGCTTTCTTCGTTGAAAATTCAACTGTTTGGTTAAAACTTATATTTTTTGTTGAAATTTGGATTGACATACAGAAATATTAAAAAATATTGGAAAATTTTCTTAAGACTCTTAGGAAAATTATATTTATACCTATAACCTTAAAAATAAATAACTTAAAGAATAAATAGTTATTCGAAATTTTTATTTTGTATACAAAAATATTTTTCACCTTAAATTATAATTTTGTTGAAATTTTTCTTTTTTCTTCATTAAATTTTTTTTTTATATGAAAATTTATTTATTTGGTTGAAACCTCATTCTTCAAAGGTTGATTTCAACTGTTTTTAATTAAAAATTAGAATTTTTTAATTGAAATAGCAATTATTACATTTTTCGTTGAAAATTCAGCTTTCTTGGTTGAAAATCCAACTGTTTAGTTAAAACTTATATTTTTTGTTGAAATTTTTATTGAAATACAGAAATATTCAAAAATGTTGGAAAATTTTCTTAAGAATCTAAGAAAAATTATATTTATACATATGACCTTAAAAATTAATAACTTAAAGAGTAAATAGTTATTCGAAACTTTTATTTTATATTAATAATTATTTTTTGTCTTAAATTATAATTTGGTTGTAATTTTCCTTTTTTCTTGACTAAAAATTGTTTTTACTTGAAAATTTATTTATTTTTTAGAAAATTCATTTTTTTTTAAGTTAAATTCAACCGATTTTTATTTAAAATTAATTTTTTTTATTGAAATAGCAATTATCACATTTTTCGTTGAGAATTAACCTTTTTTGCCTGAAAATTAAACTATTCGGTTGAAAATGTTTTTGTTTTTTTTTGTTCAAATTTTAATTTGAAATATCTTAGAAAACATTTCGAAATTTCTGTCAAGAATCTTGGAAAACTTATATTTATATTTATTTTTACAACTTTATTTTAATTGTGAAATGATTTTCATTGGACATTAATCGTAAATAATTGTAAAATAAATTCAACGAAATTTATTTTATAAAGAAATACCCCATGATTTTAAAAAGACAAAACTGTTTTGAAGGTAATTCTTTGTAGTATTTTAATAACTAATGAACATATTTTTAGAATATTTTTCCTTGATTCTGCCCTAGGGTCAAAATGGTACAAAAAACTGTCGTAAAATTTCAAATAAAAACTGTACTCTGTATAAATTAATTTTAAAAAGTGAAAAATGTTAATACTTTTTATAAAAATTCCCAAATTTTATTTGAATATGATACACATGGAATTTTATTTAAAAAAATTCTTGTAAATAGTTGGTCATTTTTTAAATTTTACTACATTTTTGTACCATGTTTGACCTAAGGGAATAGATTTCAGGAATGGAATTATAAAAATATCCTCATTAGTTATTAAAATACTATGAACTTGCCTTTAGAATGATTTGTCCTAAACATAAATCAGATTTGAATACACTCAAAAAATAAAATTAAGAAAGGTCAGAAATTCATGCAGTTTTTTTTTTTAATTTCGTTGAATTTATTTTACAATTATTTACAATTAATTCCCAATTAAAATTATTTTACAATTAAAATAAAATTGTAAAAATAAATATAAATATAAGTTTTCCAAGATTCTTGATAAAAGGTTCGAAATATTTTGTAAGATTTACGATATTTCGAATTAAAATTTGAACAAAAAAAAAAAACATTTTGAACCGAATAGTTTAATTTTCAAGCGAAAAGCTGAATTTTCAACGAAAAATGTAATAATTAATATTTCAATGAAAAAATTTTAATTTATAATTAAAAACAGTTGAAATCATCCTACAAAGAATGAGATTTCAACCAAATAAATAAATTTTCAAATAAAAAATTTTTTAATGAAGAAAAAAGAAAAATTTCAACAAAATTATAATTTAAGGTGAAAAATATTTTTGTATACAAAATAAAAATTTCGAATAACTATTTATTCTTTAAGTTATTCATTTTTAAGGTTATAGGCATAAATATAATTTTCCTAAGATTCTTAAGAAAATTTTCCAACATTTTTGAATATTTCTGTATGTCAATCCAAATTTCAACAAAAGATATAGTTATCAACAAAACACTAACTAAGATATTTTTATAATTTCATTCCTGAAATCTATTCCCTTAGGTCAAACATGGTACAAAAATGTCGTAAAATTTAAAAAATGACCAACTATTTACAAGATTTTTTAAAATAAAAATCAATGTTTATCATATTCAAATAGAATTTAGGAATATTTATAAAAGGTATTAATATTTTTCATTTTTGAAATCAATTTATACGGAGTACAGTTTTTATTTGAAATTTCACGACGGTTTTTTGTACCATGCTTGACTATCAGGGCAGAATCAAGGAAAAATATTCTGAAAATATTTTCATTAGTTAGTAAAATACTACAAAGACTTACCTTTAAAATTTTTTTGTCCTTTAAAAATCATGAAATATTTCTTTATAAAATACATTTTGTTTCACTTATTTTACAATTATTCACAATTAATTTCCAATTACAATTATTTCACAATTAAAATAAAATTGTAAAAACTAAATTTTGTAATGTTGAGATAAATATTGTAAGACATTGAAGGTTTTATAAAGTTTTTATATATTAAGAAAGCATATACAGTAAAAATGTTGATTAATTTAATAAAGTAAAAATAATTATTATTTATTATCAATATTTTACCTAACTTGGAAAATTCCGGAAGCTACAATTTGGCCACATTTAAGAACTTATTAACTAACATCATAAATTTAGTTTATTTCTCAAAGAATCGCATTTCTCAAAATTATTCCTAAGTAATTTGGCACTCCCAGTCCAAAAGAATGAATAGCGTCATCCCTAGCTCAATTTGGAAAGAAACTCATTAACAAACATCATAAATTTTCGTTTACTACTTAACCAATTTGTTTATGAAAGTTTATTAAAAATACAATTTCAGCACATAAAAAACATAATATGGAGACAATCTCAAAAATGTCGTTTTTTAAATCTAACTTTAGAGATTTTGGACAGAGATCAAAACGGAAAATTGCATTTGTTTAAGTGTCGAAGAAAAGCTAAAAACTGAATTCGGCAAATTTTGAAAATAATTATTCTTCCTTTCAAAAATAATATTGATATTACTGTCCCAGACGTTTCACTTCTGGCCTTTTTGTTTTCTTTTTATTAACTTGTGCCTCAACCAAAACAGACTAATTTTCAAACCAAAAAAAAAGGAAATTTTAATAAAAGAGTTGAATTTTTAATCAAGAAAGATTTTTCAGTCGATAAAGAAAAAAAGTCTGAGCCAAAATGTTTAATAATTCAGCATTAAAGAATCAATCAAAAAATGTATAAGTTTGTAAAATTATATAATTTTAGGCAATTTGAAGCTGAAAACATTAATTTACACATCGAAATTTGTTCTAAAATCTTTTTTAATATTCGCCAAAAAATTTGTTTAAAAAAATCATAAACAAATTTTCCAGGAATCTCATGCAAATTATAATGCAACTACAATTTTTTGAAAATCAGGCAAAATCCAAAAAATTGCTTCAAAACCTTCCAGATTATATTTCGAAAATTTTTAAAAATATTTTAAAAAATTAATTTTTCAAAAAAGAATTCATGTTTAGTTTTGAATTTTAATGAAAATTGTTGATTTTTTTGAAACCTTTCAAAATGCTTAGAAAGCTTTTAAATATTCTGTTTAGAATCTTTAAAAATGTACGTTTTGTTTTAAAATCTTTTCAAATTTTAAATTATTTTAGAATCTTTTCAAAATTTCTAAATATATCTTAAACTTACTCGAATTTTTTCGAAATTAATAATTCACTAAACATTTTTTCAGTTTCTAATGAAAATCACTTTTTTTTTGGTTGAAAATTATTTAATTTTCACCGAAAATTCAACTATTCCATGTTTGGTTGAAAATTAATTTCTTTGGTTGAAACTTCCTTAATTTTAAATGGTTCTGTGATAATTCATGTATTTCGTTACAAATTAATCTTTTTGGGTAGGAAATTAATCTTTTCGGTTGAAAATTCTACTGTTTGGTTAACATTTTCTTGTTTGTTAAAAAAACATTTTTGTGGTTGAAGACTCATTACTGTAGTAGAAAATTCATTTCTTTGGTTGAATTTTTACCGTTCTGTGGAAAATTCGTTTTTATTTACTTAAAAATAAATTTTTTAACTGCAAATGTAACTATTCAATTTTTGCTTGGCAATTTATCTTTTTCAGTTGAAAATTCAATTATTTTGATAGGAATTTCATATTTTTGTGTTGAAAATTAAACTTTTTTGTTCAAAATTCATATCTTTGGGTTAAAAAATCAACTCCTTTTTTGAAAATTCCTTTTGTTTTGGTTTGAAAATTAGGGTTTGAAATTTTTGAAATGAAGAATAATTATTTTCAAAATTTGCCGAATTCAGTTTTTGAATTTTTTCGACACTTAAGGAAATACAATTTAGTGTTTTGGTAATTTTCAAAATTTCTAAAGTTAGATTTGAAAAACGACACTTTTGAGATCGACTACATGAAAATCCTTTACATTCTGATTTTTATGTGTTAAAATAGTATTTTTAATTAAGTTTTATAAACAAATTGGTTAAGCAGTAAAAAAATTCATGATGTTTGTTAATGAGTTTCCAAATTAAGCTAGGGATGACAACATTCATACTTTTGGACTGGGAGTGCAAAATTATTTAGGGATAATTTTGAGAAATAAACTAAATTTATGATGTTCGTTAATAAGTTTTCAAATGTGGCCAAATTTCAGCCAATCAATAAATTAAAGCTACTGCAGTGGATTTGTTAAAAATACTGAAAAATTTGTTCATAAAATTTAACGTAAGCTTGAACATTTCTTCTTTCATTTTCAATTTTTCTATTCAAATAACATATCGTTGGAATCGTTATAATTCGCAGATTTCTAATATTATATTTATCAATTACCAAGTGCTAATTTGAAAAAATGTTATATTCCGCATTCTAGTGCTCATTAGGTACAAAGGACTCCCGCTGACCAGGCTCGACGGCAGCAGTTCGTCTGAGTGAGGGGAAGTCTTGAAGTGGGGGAACCGTTCGCAGGTCCCAGGGCGGAATTGTCATCTGCCCGCGACATCTAGAGCTAAAGGTGGTAGGGGGATGCAAATTGATACGTCAGTATATGAGTGCTAAAATGTCTATCTATATTTCTTCTTCTAAATCATCAATAATACATAAAATAAAAATCTATTTCACATTGAGTTCACAAAAAATGAATTTCCTACGATACTACGGGGATTATGTCTCGATCACGCTTTAGCACTAAATTTCGATTGAATTCTACCAAAGAAGAACCCCTGATGGATGCCTGACGCGTCGCGTCGCCTAGGAACCGATACCTCTTAAAACTCACTTTCAGCCAAAAGGTTATGGATATAGAAGAATAAATGTGGTTAAATGGAAAATCGACCAGAAAACTGGTAGATATTTGTAAAGGAATATCAGCAAGCTGATAGAGGTTGTGCATTTAGCAATTAGGCAAAAAGCTGGTGAATCGAAAGAACACTCCAAGAACTTGGAGGATGATTGCAGCCGGGAAGCCGGCGCTCGTCTCTACTTTCGCTCTCATGCGTGGGCTCTTATAGCCTACCTCCCATCACAGCTGGATGGAGGTGGGAGGCCCTGCGGTGGGGACCGTTGGTCCGTCCCATTGGCCGCTTCGAGTCACGTGGCTTCTTAACTCGGTGGAGTGGGGCTCGCTGAACGCATTTAGCGGTGACAAGCGTGTTACAAGGGAAAACCCGGAAAGTCAGGAATAAGGCGGGAATTTTGAAAAAAAATGGCAAAAGTCAGGGAATTTCTGTAAGAATCACTTTAAGTAACTGTCGAGTATAATGAGGGCTTTCAAATAGTCACTTTTAGTCACTTTTTCAAAATAAAGTCATTGTATTCACTTTTTTTTTTAAATATCACTTTAATTTTACAGAACAAATGAATTTTAAGGGAATAATTGTTAATAAAATACATGCATTTTTAACCAAATAGTTGAGTTTTCAACAAAAAACATAAAATTGTAACCAAAAATGGAATAGTGAAATTTTTGCTTAAAAGAATTAATTTGCAACCAACAAAGAAATAAATTTTCAACTAAATATTTAAATTTTCAACCACAGAGATGAATCTTCAGCCTAAAAATAAATTTTTGACAAAGTAGTTCAACTTTCAACTGAGTAGTTGTATTTTCAACCAAATAGCTTAATTTCAACCTATAAAAGTGAATTCTCAACCAAGAAGATTAAATTTCTACCTAAAGATAAATTTTCGATAGTATACAAGAATTTATAACCCAATGCTTTATTTTTTCACCAAAAAATATAATATAAATTAGAAACGAAAGATCGAATAGTTGAATTTTCAGTTTAGAAAATTACTTGTCAAACAAACAAACAAATTTCCACTAGTTGAATTCAACGAAAAAGACGAATTTTTAAAAAAATAGTTGAATCCACAACCAAAAAGATATACCAAATATAATATACCAAAGAGTAACTTTTCTAAAGATAGTCAAATTTTCAAATAAATAGTTCGATTTTCAACCGAATAATTGATTTTTCTATCAAATAGTTGAATTGTCAAGCAAATAGTTTAACTTTTAATCAAATAGTTAAACTTTCAACCAAAGAGATGATTTTTTCACCAAGAAGATTAATTTTCTACAAAATAAGATGTGTTTTCAAAAAAATATATTAGTTTTCATCAAATTGCTGAATTTTTAAAAGATAAAGACGAATTTTCTACAAAAGAGTTTATTTTTCAACGCGAAAATATGAATTTTCAAACAAAAAGTTAATTTTCTACCAAATACTTAAATTTCTAGATAAATGGCTTAATTCCTAACCAAATAGTTCAATTTTTCATACAAATTTTAACTATCTACCAAAATAGTTGAATTTTCCACAAAAAAGACTAATTTTCAAATAAGAACGATAACCTTTTGCAAAAAAGATAACATGTGAAAAAAATACAATTTTTCAACAAAAAAGTTAATTTTCAACCAAATACTCGAATTTCCTACCAAATTGTCGAATTCTTAACGAAAAAAAAAAGAATTTTCAACAAGATAGTTGAATTCAGATGTCCCCGATGATTATTTTTCTATCAAAAAAGACATTTTCAGTTAAAAAAATTAATTCTCAATAAAATTATGAATTTTCAGCAAAAAAAAAACATTTTTAATAAAGTAGTTAAGCTTTCAACCAGGTAGTTGAATTTTAAATAAAAAAATATGAATTTTCAACTAAAAATATAATAGTTGATATTTCTGCCAAAAATACGAATTTTTAAAAAAAAATAGTTAAATTTTCAACCAAAAAGATGAGTTTTCAACTAAAATGATGAATCTTCATAAAAAAGGTGATTTTTTAAGTAACTGTCGAGAATAATTATATATATACAAATTTCAAATGGAAACTATATATATTTCGCTCTTACGGTGTTGGCTGCGACCCTGCCCTGCCGAACGCTCCAAAGGAGATAGAGTCGATTGTCCGAAACGAGAAGTGCCAAATTTTCTGGAACTACGATTTTCGGGCAGCAGTCTCCGTTGCGCACTCGAGGCCTGACATTGTTCTCCAAGACTTCGAGAAACGAACTATGTTCGTGATCGAATTCTCGGCTCCGTCAGAATACAACATCACTGCAAAGGAGAAAGAAGAAGAGGAGAGGTATCAAGACCTTAAAAGAGAGCTACAACGATTGTACCCAAAATATTCCATACAAGTAATTGTCCTTGTGATAGGTGCTCTCGGAGGTGCGAAACTATCACTGGTTCGTAACCTTAAAGCCATACCCGCGTGCCAAAAATATGCAAAGGCACTTGCGAGATTTATGCAGAAAGCTGTCATCCTTGGGTCGCTTCGTGTCCTCAAGACGCACGAGGGTTTCGCCGGCCTGTCGTTGTGATTTTTTCGTTGCCTATGACCACCCATCTCACGGTTGTGAGACGTGGCCATGGGTGTGATCTACCGCGGTGCTACTGGGGGCTATTGACATTTTGTTGAATGTCAGTTGCTCTTAGTGGGACCCTGAGGTGGTTGTTTAACTTTTTTTACATTCTCATTCTAATGAGAAGGTATTGGTTTTATGTAAAATTTGACATAGTCGGTTTTCATCAAATCTCCACGTTTTGAGACCCCCTGAGCCAGAAAAAACGGTTTTTACCAAGGTGTCTGTCTGTCTGTAGTCTGTCTGTCTGTCTGTAGCCACGATAACTTTCGAAAAAATGATCAGATTTGATTGAGCTTTGGCACACTTTTTTATGGCCGAAAAATAGAGAACAAGTTCGTTAACCAGCTATTTTGGATGAAAATTCAAAAAGTGAGCACATTTTGAAAATGTTTGAGACCACTTTTTTTTAAGATTTAAAAATTCTATGTATGGTTATTAGTATTACGCAAAATGACGAACAAAATATTCGAATGACTTTTCGTGATAAAACAAAAATTACTGGAGTTATAGCATTTTCAAAATTCCAAAAAACAAACGAAAATGTACATTTTAAGCCGAAAAACGCACGATATGAAAAAAAGTCAAGAGGAGAAAAACGTTGCTTTTTGAACGCCCTATAATATTTTCATAACAACTTTTTGAATTTTTTGAAAAATAAAAAATTCAAATTTTGATCGCACAAAAAAATAATCAAAAATTCCATTTTGCTGTGAAACTATGCAAGATACGAGAAAAGATCATTCCGCCAAAATTGTGCACCCAAAAAAGATCTACAAATTTCTTATCATTCACTTTTTGATATGACGCGTAGTTTTTGTTTTATTCGTAAAAAACAGCATTGAAAATAGAAAAATCAAATGCACAGAACCGAGCGTGGAACGCAAGGTTCAAATGATTTTCAAATCAAATATCGAGCGCGAAGCGCGAGTGTCTGGATGAGAATGTGTTCCTTAAGGTCGATAGAACCTTGAGTAAATGAAGTTCCTTTTCAGTCTAAAATAAAAACAAATTTAACAATCACTTAATATGTAGAGGTTTTGATAATTTTATAATATTTGCAAACAAACTTTTTCTTTTCATCGAAGTCGAACACCAAGTTGAAAAATCTAGAGCAACCGGGCGTAAAGCGCGATGTAGATACGCCCGAGCGCGTAGCGCGAGGTGAATACATAATCGAGCGCGAAGCGCGAGATAAATATATGATCGAGCGCGAAGCGCGAGATCCAACAGTTGCGCGCCCTAGGCGCGCTCAAACTTGCGAGCGAAGCGAGCCGCGCGCGGAGCGCGCGATGAGAATGTGCCCGCGAAGCGGGCAGATTTTTTTTTAATTATATATATATATATATATTAGGCTGGTTCAAAAAAATCGACTATTTTTTTTTCGAAACCCCCACATAAAAACTCTCGGAAAGGTGTAAAAAAACGCCTGTGAAAAGCAGAGCTCTTAATATTAATATTTAGAGCTCGCTCATCGCGAATTTCTATTTCCCATTTAAATAGCATGTGAATTTTTTTATTTAATTTGGAGTTTTGTAACTCTTGAACGGCTTAATAAATTGCTAAGGCCATAACATATTCTTGTAGGGAATTCTACGCTCTACAAAAAAGGTCTTCTATGATTTTTTCATAAACTTAATCCTTCAAAAGTTATTTAAGGTTAAAGTTGAACACATAATAAATTTATCGTTTTTTTTCTTATTTTTTGGAAAATTTTTGAAATTTATCACTAATTATCGTAATATTTTTTTCGGAAATCTTATAGTTTATGGCCTTGGCAATTTATTAAGCCGTTTAAGAGTTACAAAACTCCAAATTAAAAAAAAATTTCACATGCTATTTAAATGGGAAATAGAAATTCGCGATGAGCGACCTCTAAATATTAATATTGAGAGCTCTGCTTTACACAGGCGTCTTTTTACACCTT
>CAKNYM010049821.1:123995-149615 GCA_932195095.1 Andricus curvator
GACAATTGATGAAAACATTGTGAAACAAAATATACATCTCTGGTTAAAAAAGAGCAGAGAAAAATGTTGGAAGTGAGAACTTTGATATGGAAATGAAAAGCTTTCCAGGTCACGTCTTGAAAGTTTGATTAGTTCGTATTTCGTCACGAGTCGAAGTCCCTACATTCCCCCTACTTTCTATATCTTTTCAGCTTCCCTCAGATATTTCTCACTTGAATTTTTCTCTTTCTGCCTACCTCTTTCACACTCTTCTTCTCAATATCTCATTCTCTCCCTAACTCTCTTTAGCTCTTTCATCATTCCCATTTCACTTCTACAAACTAGCTTCGAGTTTGAAAAAAAAATTTGTTATATAACTTTCAAAAGCAATCAGAAATTAATTTCTATCTTCAGAAATACATACAAGACTGTATGTATATATAATATGTACAAGACTGGAATATGATATTCAAAAAGATTAATTTCAGAAGGTTCATTAAGAAGGTGTCTGTCTGTCTGTCTGTAGTCTGTAGGCACGATAACTTTCAAAAAAATAATCAGATTGGATTGTGCTTTGGCACACCTTTTTAAGTCCCAAAAAGAAAGAACAAGTTCGTTAACCACCTATTTTGGATCAAAATTCAAAAAGTTAAAGCATTTTGAAAATTTGTAAGAACTTTTTTTTTCAAGATTTAAAAATTCTATGTACGCTTGTTTATAGTGCTCGGAAACTCGAACAATTTATCCTTATGACATTTTTCGATAAAAATAAAATTATCAGTTATACCATTTTCAAAATAAAAAAAAAATAAAAAAATGAACGTTTTAAGCGAAATCATGCACGATATGAAAAAAAGTCGAGAAAAGAAAAACGTTATTTTGGAAAGTCCTAAAAGATTATCATAACAAATTGTTTAATTTTTTCGAAAAATCAAAAATTCAAAATTTGATCGCACAAAAAATAATGAAAAATGAAAAATTCCATTTTGCGGTCAAACTATGCAAGATAAAAAAGAGATAAGAAGACAAAAATTGTGCGCCCAAAAAAGATCTACAAATTTATCATCAAATATTTTTTAATAGGACGCTTAGTTTTTCTGTTATTCGTAAAAAATAACATTGAAAATAAAAAAATTTAATTTTTGGAAAAACGACACGAGTTGCAATAAAATGTATAATAACAACCTTTTTGTGTAGGATGTGCACTTTTGTTTTCATTATAAAAACAAGGCAATGGAAATACGTATGTTTCAATAACAATACATATTATGTATTGTGATAACATAAATTTATTGAAATGATAGATATTTCAGGGTAGCTGAGAATAAAAATTAGTGCAAAACAACGAGCAAATATTGAAGTAATTATGAAAAATAAAATTGATACATTATTTTGCAATATCTGAATGAGCATTATCAGCTTGAGATACAGAAATAAATTTAATATACATTTAATATAATAGTGTTGAACATAATGTAGAAAAGTTCGCATTAAGGATAAAATCGAGTGCAAAGCACGAGTCGCGCGATGCGAATGTGTTCGTTAAAGCTGAAGGAGCTTTAACAAAAGAGAATTCACAATCACCAAATTACAGTTGTCGATGATTTGACCTTTAATTTTAAAAGGTATGTGCGCAAATGTGGGGGAAATACAAAGACCGAGCGCGTAGCGCGAGATAAATACATTATCGAGCGCGAAGCGCGCGATAAATATATTATCGAGCGCGAAGCTCGAGTACCAACAGTCGCGCGCCCTAAGCACCTTCTGAGCTGCTGCCAGTTAGAGTTTTGAGTCGGTTACATTACTTTGAGAACGGTAATGATCCAAAGTCAAGATAACCTCAAATTTCAACTCAATTTTTTATAAATTGGCGGTAAATTCAAATTTAGATAGTTTACAATACAAAATGCTAATATTTTAACAGTAAAACTTCTTCTATGTATTTTTCTTTATTTATAAATATATTTATATGAGTAAATAACTTATGTGTCATTATGTAAATAACGTAAACAATAACAATATTGTTAACACATTGTTAAAAATCATAAATTCCTAAATTCTGTCATATTCTCCGTTATATAACCCGAACTTAAATTCTCGAGAATTTAAGATCTCTACTGCCAGTACTCTAATAACTCCTAAATGTTCAACATGTTCAGTGCTTCTTGCGTGCACATCGCCTGTAGCCGAAATCACGATAGGATGAATCATATTTGACTGAATATTTCAATTTCAAACTTATCATGGATCAATTTTTCAACAAAAATGAAGTAGTTATATTTTTAGATGAAAAAAATTAATTTTTAACAAAGTACTTCAACTTTCAACCAACTAGTTGAACTTTCTACCAAAAAGATAAATTTTTAACTAAATAGTGCAATTTTAAACCAAAAAGATAAATTTTTCACCGAGAAGATTAATCTTCTTCAAACCAAATTTTTAACAAAATACATGAATTTTCAACCAAATTTTTGAATTCTGATACCAAAAAGACATATTTTCTACAAAAAAGTTTAATCTTCATCGAAATTGTGAATTTTCTACCAACTTTAATTTTTTGAATAAATAGTTTAATTTTCGACCAAACCGTTGACTTTTTCACCAAAATAGTTGAATTTTCAACCAAGAAAATGAATTTTTCACCAAGAAGATTATTTTTCTACAAAATATGATACATTTTCAACCAAAAAGTTAATTTCCTATTAAATAGTTTGAATTTTCAACAATTAGATAAATTTTGAAATAAGGAGAAGAATTTTTTCTACCAAGAAAGACAAAATTTCAACAAAATACAAGAATTTTATCCAAAACAGTTGCATTTTTTCCCAAAAAAGATAAAAATTTTATCCCAAAATAGATCAATTTTCATACGAAAAAGACGAATTTTTTACTAAACAATTAAATTTTCGACCCCAAAATATTAATTTTGAACATTTAAGTTAATTTTCAACCAGATAATTCAAAAACATAATCAATTCAAAAAGTCGAATATTCTACAAAACTGTTGAATTTTTAACTCGAAAAATGAATTGTGAACGAAAGTTGAAATGTTTCAACCAAAAAATATTTAAACTTGAAATCAAAAATAGCTGAATTCAACCAAAAAACGAGAATTTTCAACAAATCTAGTTGAGTTCTTAGCCAAAACATAAAATTTTTTAACAAAACCGTTGCATTTTTAACAAAAAAAAGATGAATTATCGAGCAAAATGATTATTTTTCTATCAAGTAAGAAATTTCTAATCAGAAAAATTAATTCTCAACTAAAAAAACAGAATTTTCAACAAAATGGTTGAATTTTCAAACAAAAAGCCTTTTTAAGGAAGTTGCTTAATTTGCAAACAAGTAGTTGAATTTTCAATTAAAAAAAAAATGCATTTGCAGCGAAAAGTGTAATAGTTGATATTTCAACAAAACAATACGACTTTTTGACGAAATAGGTGAGTTTTCAATCAACGAGATATTTTTTCAACTAAAATTATCAAAAAAAAAAGATGAATTTTTAAACAAGAATATTAATTTGCTACCAAAAAGGATGATATTTCAATAAAATATATGAATTTTGAACTAAATAGTTGAATTTTCTATCAAATACTTAAATTTTCAACCAAAAAGATGATTTTTTCGCGAAGAAGATAAATTTTCTACAAAATAAGACAAATTTTCAACAAAATATATGAATTTTTAACGAAATTGTTGAAATTTGGAAACTAAAAAGTTAAATTTTCTACCAAAATATGTAGTTGAATTTTCAACAAAAAAGCTGAATTATCAAATAAGAACGATACATTTTTACCAAAAAAGAAAGCATGAAAACAAAATACATGATCTTTCAACAAAAAAATTGATTAAAAAAAAAATAGTTTAATTTTCTACCAAATTGTCGAATTCTCAACAAGAAAGACAAATTTTTAACAAAATCGTTAAATTTTCAAACAAAGGGCTGAGTTTTATACTAAAATTATGAACCTTCAACAAAAAAAAAGCATGTTTAAAAAAGTAGTTTAATTTTCAAACAAGTAGTTGAATTTACAATAAAAAAGATGAATTTTTAACAAAAAATGTAATAGTTGATAGTTGAACCAAGCAATACGAATTTTTATCGAAATAGTTAAACTTTCAGTCAAAGAGATGAGTTTTCAACTAAAATAATGAATCTTCAAAAACAATATGAATTTTTAACCAAATAGTTGAATTTTCAACTGAAGAAGATAAATTTTCAATCAAAAATGGAATATTAAAATTTATATATTAGGTTATTATTTCAAAAAATTATAGATATTACAAATAATTTAAAATAATAGAAAAATATTTAACGAAAGAGTTAAGTTTTCAACCACAGAAAATAATCTTCAACCAAACAGATTAATTTTCAACTAATAAGTTGCATTCTTTACCAAAAAGGATAAACTTTCAACCAAAATGATTATTTTTCAAACAAAAAAGACATTTTCATTAAAAAAAATTAATTTTCATCTAAAAAAATAGGATTCTTCAAAAAAATAGTTAAATTTTTAAGCAAATTGAATTTTCAACTAAAAAAATAATCAATTTTGATGCCAATAGATGAATTTTTAACTAAGGGAAATCAATTGTCAACTGAAGGTGGAATAGTTAAATTTTCATATAGAATAAATAAATGAATGTTCAACGAAACAGTTAAATTTTCAACCAGCGAAATGAATCTTTAACCAAAAAATGAATCTTTCACAATGTAGTTCGACTTTTCACCAAGTAATAGATTTTTTGACAAAAAATGATGAGTTTTTAACCAAATTGTTATAATTTCAACAAAATAATTAAATTTTCAAATAAATGCAAGGAATTTTCAACCAAACGAGATAAAGTTGCGCCCAAAAATATAATCGTAGACTTTTCAACCAAAAAGACTCAACTTTTAGCCAAAAATAGTTGGATTTTCTTATTGGGTTCTATTAATTCAGTTCGCAATTAAGCAAAAAAAAAACAAGAAAAATGAGAAATTTTTTTAAAATAGGGAGAATAAGAAATTAAAAAAAAAATAGGAAAAGAAGAGCATAGGGGAAAGAGTGTGAAGTTTGGAATATGAAAGTAATTTGCAAATTGATTACGTGAGTATCGAACTGCACCGTTTCAGGGTAATTTTTCGCCAAATTCGTAAACTTTTTTAATAGTTTTGATCAGGAAATGCACTAAAAGTGATCTAATTTTGAAATATAGTTTATAATAAAATTATGAATGATAAATTATAAATGATAATATAATAATATCATAAATTATAAAATTACAAAAATTTATAATTTATGATAAAAAATAATATCAAAATCCGTGGACTTCATACCCCTCTCCTCGCCCTGTTATTAAACATATTTTTTCACACTCCCCCCCCCCCCACAAATTGCTGACGTAGTTTATGGACAGCCTCTAAGTTCTATTTACGGATTAAAATTGCTCTGGGGTAAAGTAATTTACCTTTTAATCGAAAGCCTTCCGGTGGCAATCAATCTGCTGCCACTTGTCTTCTCCAAAGGAGGTGAGTTTTTGTCTGGATGGCAAAGTTCCAAGAAGGAAATAGAGCCGTTTCGTTATTAGAAAGATCTGTAAATCTAAAAGAGGAATCATTTTTTTTTTAATTACATTCCCAACTGAGTTGGAACCGAATCTTAGAAATTTGAAACAAAGTCAACAAACTTTCTGAGAACATTACCATCCAAACATTATCACGTGAAGTTGAATATTCTGTATCAGCATCTTCCTTGAAGGAGCTAGGGATATGTTCGCCCACCGTAAATCCTTGATTAAATACGGTTCCCCTCATTTGAAATTCACTGCCTGCATCTCTGCCATTCCGAGTGTTCGATGTACTCTTCTGTTAAGTATTCTCGCACACTCGAACGTTATTTGTAATCTGAAGACTTCCATATTTCAATTTCGAAATTTGAAACTTCCAGCTTCGAAGAAATATTTCTTAAAAAGATAAATGAAATATGAATATGGTTAATAACTTGTTAATATTACCAGAAGTGAAAGTATAACAAATAAAGCTAAAAATACAACATATAATTTCTGTATTTGCACCCACTGTGCTGTACGGTAGCGAGACCTGGACTTACTAAGAAAAGGATGGAAGTAAAAAAACGTCGTTGGCATGCAATTACTCCGCAATGTATAAAGCTAAGATTAAAATATATAATTATGTACTTGCACCCACTGTGCTGTAGGGTAGAGAGACCTGGACCTACCAAGAAACGGATGGGAGTATAAAAAACTCGGTTAGCATGCAATTCCTGCGCAATGTATAAAGCTAAGATTACAGTATATAATTCTGTACTTGCTTCCACTGTGCTGTACGGTAGCGAGACCTGGACATACCATGAAAAGGTTAAGAGTGAAATTAACGCGGTTGGCATGCAATTCCTGGGCAATGTATAAAGATAAAATTGCAATATATAATTCTGTACTTGCACCCACTGTGCTGTACGGTAGCGAGACCTGGACCTACTAAGAAAAGGATGGGAGTATAAAAAACTCGGTTGGCATGAAATTCCTGCGAAATGTATAAAGCTAAGATGATAATATATAATTCTGTACTTACATCCACTGTGCTCTACGGGATCGAGACCTGGACCTACTAAGAAAAGGATGGGAGTATAAAAAACTCGGTTAGCATGCAATTCCTGCGCAATGTATAAAGTTAAAATTACAATATATAATTCTGTACTTGCATCCACTGTGCTGCACGGTACCGAGACCTGGACCTACCATGAAAAGGATAAGAGTGAAATGAACGCGGTTGGCATGCAATTCCTGCGCAATGTATAAAGCTGGAATTGCAATATATAATTCTGTACTTGCACCCACTGTGCTGTACGGTAGCGAGACCTGGACCTACTAAGAAAAGGATGGGAGTAAAAAAAAATGCAGATGGCATGCAATTCCTGCGCAATATATAAAGCTAAAATTGCAATATATAGTTCTGTATTTGCACTTACTGTGATGTACGGTAGCGAGATCTGGACCTACCCAGAAAAGGATGAGAACAAAATTAACGCGGTTGGCATGCAATTCCTGCGCAATGTATAAAGCTAGAATTACAATATATAATTCTGTACTTGAACCCACTGTGCTGTACAGGAGCGAGACCTGGATCTACTAAGAAAAGGATGGGAGTAAAAAAAACGCGGTTTGCATGCAATTCCTGCGCATTGTATAAAGCTTAAATTGCAATATATAATTCTGTACTTGCACCCACTGCGCTGTACGGTAGCGAGACCTGGACATACTAAGACAAGGATGAGAGTAAAAAAACGCAGTTGGCATGAAATTCCTGCGCAATGTATGAAGCTAAAATTGCAATATACAATTATGTACTCGCACCCACTGTGCTGTACGATAGCGAGACCTGGACCTACTAAGAAAAGGATGGGAGTAAAAAAAACTCGGTTGGCATGCAATTCCTGCGCAATGTATAAAGTTAAAATTACAATATATAATTCTGTACTTGCATCCACTGTGCTGCACGGTACCGAGACCTGGACCTACCATGAAAAGGATAAGAGTGAAATGAATGCAGTTGGCATGCAATTCCTGCGCAATGTACAAAGCTAAAATTGCAATATATAATTTTGTACTTGCACTCACTGTGCTGTACGGTAGCGAGACCTGCACTTACAGAGAAATGGATAGGAGTAAAATTAACGCGTGGATGAAATGTGTTGTTTTCTAAGAGGAAATTTGGCGACACGTATTTTTCCGATTTGTAAAAAAAATTGTTTTCTACGAAATTATGCGTATTTAAATGTTGTGCTTTGTTTTTCAAAGCAAAACTTTTTTTTTAATTCTCTATAACTTTTGACCTGATCAAGATATTTATCTTTTTTTTTGATTTCATAGCTTTTATTGTATTTTTTTTAAATCCACCGAAAAATATAAAAAAAAAGGTTCCAAATTAAGAAATCGGCGGTTGTTTTTGTGAAAATGTTAAAAGTAGATTTTCTCGAAAAACCCACACTTATATTTTTTGCCAATTTTTCATTGAATTTGTACTTTCATAAGGAAAAGATCTTGTGAGTTTCATCAGGGATAAATAAAATTCGTGGACAGGAGAATGTTTTCTCATAAAATCCAATTTTCTAATTTTTCTCGCAAACAACGACAGATACAACAAAATTTTAAGATGAAAATACTCTTACTTTTTTGCAATATCTTGCATTGTCAGGGAATTTTTAGTAAACTGAAGTTGAATTTCATTTAATTATTTTGTTGAAAAGTCATTTTTTTTGGTTGAAAATTCATCTATTTTGGTAGAAAGTGCATCTTTTTTGGTTAAAAATCACAACTATTTGGTTGAAAATTGATATGCTTTGGTTGAGGATTCATATATTCTTTTGAAATTCGTCTTTTTTTGTTGAATTCAACTGTTTTTGGTTTAAAATAAACATATTTTTTGGTTGAAATATCGACGATTCAATTTTCTAAGAGAATTCATCTCTTTTGGTTCAAAATTCAATTTAAGACCATTTGCCTAAAAATACATTTTTTTGGTTGATGATCTATAATTTTGGATCAAAATCCTTTTTTTGTTGTTGAAATTTAACTATTTTGTTTGCATTTTTTTTTTAATTAATTTTTCAAACTGAAAATTTCACTATCCCATGTTTTTCTAAAAATGTATTTTTTTCAGATAAAAATTTCTCTATTTTATTAAAAATTCTTCTTTTGTGGTAGAATATTAATAATGTTTTGGTTAACGATTCATCTTTTTTGTTGAAAATTAATTTCCTCGGTTGAAAATATAACTATTAGGTTGAAAATTGCTTAAATTCAAGTATTTAGTTGATCATATTTGTATTTTGTTCAAAAATAAACTTTTTTGATCGAAAATTAATCTTTTTTTGTTGAAAATTCATCTTTTGGGTTGAAACATCATTTCTTTGGTTGAAAATTTTTTTTATTGAAAATTACTTTTTTCAATTGAAAGTGACATTTGAGCATTCCATTTTTCTTCGAAAATTTATCTTTTTTTTATAAAAATTGAATGTTCTTGGTTGAAAATTTAACTTTTTGGTTAAGAATTTAACTATTTTGTTGAAAATTCATTTTATTTGCTTATACATTTTTTTTTAAATGAAAATTTAACTATTCTATTATAAGTTATATAATTATCTATTTCGCTTGAAAATTAAACTATTTAGTTTAGAAGACTTTTTTTGATGTTGAAAATGCATCTATTTCGGTAAAAATTGCATCTTTTTTATTAAAAATCACAGCTATTTGGTTGAAAATTAATCTGTTTTAGTTGAGGATTCAAATATTTTTCTTTTAAATTGGTCATTTTTGGCTTAATTCAAAAGTTTTTTGTTTAAAATAAAAAATCTTTTTGTTTGAAATATCTTATCATTTTGTAAATGAAAATTTAACTATTCTAAGTTATAAAGTTTTAGTTGAAAATTCACCTATTTTGTTAAAAACTTGTCTTTTTTGATTAAAAAGTAAAATATTTTTTCGTGAAAATATCAACTAGAGGGAACCTTCCTACAGTGGAGAATGGAACCTACAGTAGATAATCATTAATTAAGAGCAGAATAAGAACAACAAAAAAATTTTTATTCTGTATTATGAACACGTATGTGTCTCAACTATTAATTTAGTTCAAATAATTATTTCACATATATTAGTATTTTTAATTAATTATCATCCACTGTAGGGAAGTTTCCCCTATTACACTTTTTCTTGAGAATTAATTTTTTTGGTTCAAAGATTCATCAATCTGATTGAAAATGTAACTATTTTGTCGAAAATTACTTTTTTTTCAAATTAATTGTTTTAACTGAAAATTTGATTCTTCCATTATTGGTTTAAATAATGTTGGACATGTTACTATTTTTCGTGAGAAAGTGGTATTTTTAATTCAGAAAGAATTAAATTTGAAATTTATCAAAGAAGATTCACAACTTTTCAACAATTTTAGGTTATGCGGACGTTTTACACCCGAAATCAGTATTTTAAGTAAAATTTTTTAGATTTCAAAGAAAATAACCATTTTTTGTACAATTGTAGGTCAAGCTAGCGATTTTTACTGGAAATGTCAATGTATATTTCAAATATGATTTACAATTTTGTAACAGCTTAAGGTTATGTTACCGTTTTTCACCGTAAATAAGTTATTTTAAACAAAAACCATTAAATTAACAATTTTCATACCATTTTATTTTTTGGTTTTGTTGGCGTTTTAACCTGGGAGTCGGTACTTTCAATAAAAAAAGCATTGGGTTGTAAAAAAGATAACAAATTTTTTAACAATTGAAGATTGTGCTCGCGTTTTTAAATGAGGATTCCCAATCTTAAAGAATTTTTTGTTATATTAAGTTAATATTTTTCGTCTTAATTCATTATTGTTAATAAAAAATCATCAGATTTCAAAAGAATATTCACAGGGTGGCGACTTGACCGGGAAAGACCGGGAAATGACCTGGAATTTTATTGACCGGGAAAAAACCGGGAAATGACCGGCAATTTAATTTAAAACCCGGGAATTTACTTCTGATCATAGCAAAATTCAAGAAATATAATTTCACTTGGAACAGGGAATGTTTTACATGGAATGGGAATTTTTTGAAGGGATTATAATTCGGATTGAGAAAAAAAGAATTTTTAAAAATCCCTCTTTCAAGTCAGAATTCGTCACAATTTGAAAGTTCCCTCTTCTAAATTTTAGGTAATAAAAGTACTTCAAGCATTTTTCAGAGTACAAGGAGAATTTCAAAGAAGAAATATTTCTGAATTATAATAGAAATTTTTTTTACAGTGTTTGCTGCGAATTCATCGTTTTTTAGTTAGAAATTCAACTACTGGGTTAAAAGTTAAACTTTTGTTAAAAATTAATTTATCTTTTTTTGATGAAAATTCAACTATTTGGTTGAAAATTGATATTTTTCATTTAATAATTAAACTATTTGTTTGAAAATGTATGTACTTTGTGGAAAATTCATCTATTTTTGTAGACAATTAAACTTTATGGTTGACAATTCATCTTTTTGGCATAAAATTAAACTATTCTAGTTAAAGATTCATCATTTCAGTTGAAGATTCATCATTTTATTTGAAAATTCACCAGTTTGGTTGAAAATTAATTTCTTTAAACGAAAATTTAACTGCTCCATTCTGAGTTGAAAATTAAAATTTTCAAGTTCGGAATTCCACAATTTGGATAAAAATTTGTCTTTTTAATTGAAAATTTAACAATTCCGATGAAAATTCATGTATTTTGTTAAAAAATCGATTTTTTGTTGGTAAAAAATTATCTTATTTTTCTTTGAAAGTTAATCTTCTTGTTTAAAAATTCTTCTTTTCGGTTAAAAATTCAAGTATTCCAGTCAAATATTTATTATTTTGGTTGAAAATTCATCTTTTAGGTTTGAAATAAAATCATTTGGTTGAAAGTTAAGCTCTTTTGTTAAAAATTAATTTTTTTTTTAGTTGAAAATCCATCGTTTTAATTAAAAAATCATTTCTTTGGTTGAAAAATGAGCTGTTTGATTGAAAATTTGTTTTTTCTTTGGATGTTTTTTGGTTGAAAATTATTTTTTTTTCAACTGAAAATGTAACTATTAATCCAGTTGAATATTTCATAATTTTAGTTCAAAATTCATGTCTTTGGTTGAACATTCATTTTTGACTAAAAATTTGATTATTCAATTTTTGGTTGAAAAATTATCTTTGTTAGTTGAAAATTCGTCTTTTTTGGTAGAAATTAATCTTGTTGGTTGAAAATTAATCTTTTTCATCAAAAATTCAATTATTCTAGTTAATGATTCATCATTTCAGTTAAAAATTCATCTTTCTGGTTTGAAATTCAACCATTGCAGTTCAATATTTACAATTTTATTTGAAAATTAATCACTTTGTTTGAAAATGTAACTATTATTTTGAAAGTTAGTTTTTGTTGTTGTTAAAAGTTAGTTTTTTTTTGTTGAAACTAATTTTTTTAACTGAAAATTTAACTTATTCCAATTGAAAATTCCATAGCTGTTGTTGAAAATTCATCTGTTTGGTTAAACATTAATTTTTTTAACTTGAAATTTAATTATTAAAGTTTTGGTTGACAATTTATCTTTTTTTAGTAAAAATTAATTTTTTGGTTTGAAAATTGTACTATTTCAGTTAAAGATTCATTGTTTTAGTTGAAAACTCTTATGTTTGGTTTACAAATAATTTTTTAAACTAAAAATATTACTATTCCATTTTCGATTGAAAATTATTATTTTTTCAGTTCAAAATTTAACTAACTGAAAGTTTAACTATTCCATTTTTTGGTAAAAAATTGATATTTTTTAGTGAAAAATTTAAGTATTTTTTTCAAAATTCATTTATTTTGCAACGTTTTGCTCTGTTGTGTTAAAAGATGTTTAGAACGAACGTCATGAATTAAAATAAATGTTTGCGTTTTGCGGCAAATATAAATATGTTACTTTGAGTTGACCGGGAAAATTGAAAAACTTGACCGGGGAAAACCGGGAAATGACCGGGAATTTGAAATTGTCCGCCGAATCGCCACCCTGATTCACAATATTTAAACAATAATAGTTTACGTCAGCATTTTTCAACGGGAATCGGTTATTTTATATAATAACTATTTGACTCCAAGCATTAAACAATTTTAGGTTATGTTAGTGTTTTTTGTCGAAATTTGTTAATTTTTAACAAAAATGCAACAGTCTAAGGCACAAAGTTGAAGGGTTAAAGTTCGAAAGGACAAAGTTCAAAGAGTAAGGGGTCATAGGCCAGGTGACGCAATTCAGGTCAGACGTAAAAAGGAGAGGGGTTCTGATCAGGGTTGGAGGTAACAGATCATAGGTCAAGGTTTAGCTTTCGCATGTCAAAGGGCAAATTTGTACATTTCGTATGAATTAAATACAAAAACGGACTCTTGGAAAAGAATATATAACATGTGACGTGAGGCAGGTCAGAGGATAGTGGGTCAGAGGTCAGGTTTTATAAATTATGTGTCCACAGGTCAAGGGTAATCGGTGAAGGGACATGGATCAGAGGTTAGGGGTTACAGTTTAGGGGTTAAAGGTTAAAGGTCAGAGGTCAGATATCATATGATACTTGTGATTGGTTATATCTAAAAGGTATAGAAACACAGGTTTGAGGTCAGAGGCCAGATGTCATAGGTCAGGGATAAAAGTTGAAGAAACAAATGTTCCAAATCTTCCGTCAGGGGTCATAGGCCATGTTTTACAAATCAAGTGTCCATAGTTCAGGCGTGAATGTTGAAGGCACATAGGTCAGAGATCAAGGGTCAGAGGGCAGGTGTTATAGGACAGTTGTCATAGATCAAGGGTGAAAGGGAAAGAAACACAGGTTATAGGCCAAGGGTCAGTGGTCAGAGGCCAGATCCCGTAGGTTAGGGATAAAGCATGACCGGGGTCAAAGGTCGAAAGGAAAGTTAGTTCATTTCGTATAAATTAAACAAAAAATGAGCCCTTTTGTGAAGGGCTCAATGATATCTATTCATTTGGGAAGATAATCAGTCTTATAACGTTTCATGGATGATGAGACCGTGGAATGTGCACTTTCCTCCACTTTAGGCTTCCATCTTTCATCTGCTGAGTTTCCATTGGACTTGGTCTAGCCATTCGGGATAAATTATGCGGCTTCGTAAGCAAGGTTTACACGAAGCCGAGACCTGCCACTAGCTATTTGCTGTTAGCCTACGTCTTCACGGACAGCCTCCAGGAATGTAATTATCGTCGAGTACCTATAGGTGTAGAGCTTCCCTCTTGGGATATCTTCCTCCTCATTTTGCCCCATCGCTTATGGCCTCATCGTTCCTTCTGACTCCTTGAACCGGGACACTAACTCCCTATTAATGTCTCACCAATACTCTCGTTAGTTAATGTAGTGCTTGCTCTATTAAAGCCTTAGAAACCTGAGACATAAAATCAATCAATATTGTCAATAGGTCTTTCTCGAGCATTTTTTTACATCTTCACATTTAGTTTTCGTCGAAAAATTATTTAATACTGTCTTTTCTCGATTTTATAGTATCAGGGTAGACGCAGGTCAGGAAAAACCTGGATATCATGGAAAAATCAGGGATTTTAAAAAAAATCTTGCAGTAATCATGGAATTTCTATAAGAGGCACTCTAAATAATTATCAAGGATAATAAATTTGAAAATTGTAGATTTTAAGTTGATTTTTTTCTCATTCCGGTTATAAAGAATTCTAGGTTAAATATGTTACTACTTCTGGCCTTTGCCTTGTATTTATATTTCTATTTCTTTTTTTTTTGCTGTTGCTTTCTTCTGACGATTATATTTTAAGTTAAAAATTGTATCATTGGTTAAAAATTCAAAAATTTTGTTAACAAGTCATTGTTTTTTATTGATAATAATAATTTAAATGCTTTGCTGAAAAGTCGTCTTTTCGGGTTGAAAATTCAACTGTTTTGGTAAAAAATTAACTTTTTGTTAGGAAAATTTTTTTATTTATTTATTATACTTAATATGGCCAACAGCCATACCACGCTGAAAAAAACCAGTTCTCGTCAGATCACTGAAGTTAAGCAGCGTTGGGCGCGGTTAGTACTTGGATGGGTGACCATTCGAGAAAACCGAGTGCTGTTGGCACATCGTGGGTGTGGTGAGCCCACACTTGTAGTTATTTTACTACAAGCTATCAACCTAGAAACACTACCCGAATCGGGTAGTGTCACGCCTACCCTGAAAGGGAAATGGCTTAATGGTATACTTGATTAAAAAAGACTTTTTTGTTGACGATTCATCATTTCACATGAAAATTCATCTCTTTGGCTGAAAAATTATTTTTTATATTGAAAGTTAATTTTTTTAATTAAAAATTTAACTATTTCACTTAAATACATCTCTTTGGTTATAAGTTGAACTATTTTGTTGAAAATTGATGCTCCCAATTGTAAATATAATCTCTTTTCTGAAAGTTAAAATACTTTGTTAAAATTGTATTTGTTTGGTTTTTGGACTCTTTTTCTGTCAATTCAACTGTTGGGTTGAAAATTCTTTTTTTTTGTCTTGAAATTAAGTTTTTAACTGAAAATGTAACTCTTTCATTTTTTGTTGAAAACTTATCTTTTGTATTTGACGTTTCCTGTTTTTTGGTTAAAAGTGCAACTTTTTGGTTGGAAATTAATTTTTGTTGAAAATTCAATTGAAATCTTGTTTTATTGAACATTCATCTTTCTTAGTTGAAAATCGAACTAAATAGTTGGAGGTTGATCCACTTAATTGAAAAATCATTTTTTGTTGCAGATTCATTATTTTAGTTGAAAATTCATCTCTTCGGCTGAAAATTCGATTCTTCTTTTAGTTGGAAGTTAATTTTTTAACTGAAAATTTAACTATTCTAGTTTCAGATTAATTATTTCAGTTGGAAATTTCTCTTTTTGTTCAAACGTTCAGCCTATTCGTTGAAAATTTATCTTTTTCAATCAAAAATTCAATTACTTACGTAAAGGTTGACCTACTTTGTTAAAACTATTTTTTTTTGTTCAAGGTTCATTTTTTGGTTGATAATTTAACTATTTTCTTCAAAAATATGCTTTTTCTTGTTGAGATTGTTTTTTGTTTAAAATTAATTTTTTTAACTGCAAATGTAAATTTACTTTTTTTGATTGAAAATTGATCTTTTTTTTTTTTGAAAATTCGCCTCTTTCGTCGAAAACTAATCTTCTTGGTTTAAAATTTCCTCTTTTTTTTTAATGCAACCTTTTAGTTGAAAATAAACCTTATTGTCGAAAAATCATATTTTTTGGTTAAAAATTTAACAAGTAAAATTCGTCTTTTACCTTTGAAGTTCAACAGTTTCGATGCATTTTTTTAATGAAAAATATTTAATTGTTGGAAAATAGTTTTATTGGTTGGCAAGTTCATCATTTTAGTTGAAAATTCGACTATTTTGTTGAAAATTAGTTGTGTTTTTTTAAATTACTTTTTTTTACTGAAAGTTTAACTTCCCAATTTTTCTTTGTAAATATATATTTTTCAGTTGAAAATTCATGTATTTTGTTGAAAATTGGTCTGTTTGTTTTTAAATTTTAGTTCTTGTGGTATAAATTTAATCTTTTTCTTGAAATATCAACTATTACATTTTTGTTAGAATATCAACTATTGCATTTTTCGTAGCGAATTTAACTTTTTAGGTTAATAATTCAACTTTTTGGGTTGAAAATTCAACTGTCTTCTAAATAATTCTTCTTTTGGGCTTTGAAAATTTAACTATTTGGTTTGAAATGCTATTGTTTTCGATTGTGGTTTAATCTTGCCTGTTTGAAAATTAGACCATTTAGTTTGTGATTAATTATTTCAGTTGGAAATTTCTCTTTTTGTTCAAACGTTTACCCTATTCGTTGAAAATTTATATTTTTCAATAAAAAATTCAATTACTTGGGTAAAAGTTGAATTATTTTGTTAAAACTGTTTTTTTTTTTGTTAAAGGTTTATTTTTTTCTGCTTGATAATTTAACTATTTTGTTGAAAATTAGCTTTTTCTTTTTGAGATTGTTTTTTGTTCAAAATTAATTTTTTTAACTGCAAATGTAATTTTTCTTTTTTTTTTTTTGATTGAAAATTGATCTTTTGTTTTTGAAAATTCGTCTCTTTCGTCGAAAACTAATCTTCTTGGTTTAAAATTTCCTCTTTTTTTTAATGCAATCTTTTAGTTGAAAATTAACTTTACTGTTGAAAAATCATATTTTTTGGTTGAAAATTTAACACATAAAATTCGTCTATTACCTTTGAAGTTCAACAATTTGGATAAATTTTTTTAATGAAAAATATTTAATTGTTGAAAAATCGTATTATTGGTTGGCAACTTCATCATTTCAGTTCAAAATTATTTTGTTGTTGTTGAAAATTACTTTTTTTTACTGAAAATTTAACTTTCCAATTTTTCTTCGTAAATATATATTTTTTAGTTGAAAATTCGCGTATTATGATGAAAATTGGTCTATTTTTTTAAATTCATCTCTTGTGGTATAAATTTCATCTTTTTCTTTAAATACTAACTATTACATTTTTGTTAGAATAATAACTATTGCATTTTTTGTTGAGAATTAAACTTTTTTGGTTAAAAATTCAACTTTTTTGGTTAAAAATTCAACTTTTTGGGTTGAAAATTCAATTGTCTTCTAAAGAATTCTTCTTTCGGGCTTAAAAATTTAACTATTTGGTTGGAAATGCTGTTGTTTTCAATTGTGGTTTAATCTTGCCTGTTTGAAAATTATACCATTCAGTTTAAGATTCAATTGTTGTGTTGATGATTTAAGTATTTTTTTGAAAACTGAACTCTATTTTTCCAAAAAATCATCTTTTTGTCGTAAATTCAATTGTTTTCTTAAAAACCTATCTTTTATGGTAGAAAAGTCATCGTTTTTGGTTGAATTAAGTCAATAAATTTGACATTTTCAAATTTCAAACTGGAATTATTTTAGTTCGTTTATAGAAGATTCATTGTTAAAAATATTTCAAGACTAAAATGTCAGGTAAAAATCATGAGATTCCAAAAATGATGTTTTGCGGCCACCCAGAGTATTAATAATTCAATTTTTAATTCCAGCTTCTTGATATCTTGATAATTGGTTACTGCCTTATATTCAATCGGTTCTTTATTTTTCTCACTTTGGAGTTGTTTCAGCAAAACGTAGAATGCATATGCTGAGCTCAGAATCTAAAAAGTTTTAGATGAAAAGATATAAAAATATCTTAGATATAAAAATTTTAGATATAAAAATTTTAGATATAAAAATGGTGACTTACTGTGATAAAGTAGTCGGCAGTTAAGGAAAAGAATTTTTCAACACGTAACTTTACGAGGATCTGCACCCTTGACATTATAAATCAAATAAATAATAAATGCCAATAAAAATAAATAAATAAATAAGATAAAAAAAGTCAAATAAATGTTTATAAAGAAAGTTGTATACCTTCATCATAATTTCGTTCCCTCGCCAAGAGAAGCTAAATATTTCAATCAGTATGCAAAGTTGATATTGGATTATCACATAGGACTGCAATGTTTCTGGAGAGTACTAAAAAAGTAATAAAATGTATCGATAGTCAAGTTCAATATAAAAAAAAAACGACTTACCAATGTCAATTGAAAACATGATACACATATGAGGAAACAGCTTGCACCCATTTGGAACAGAATTCCTATTTGAAACAGTTCCGTTATGTCATTAATAAATCTGCATAAAGAATTAATTGCAAAATTAGTTACCGCGGTATAATTGAAAATTTACTTCAGGGGCCGCTCAAAAACTATGTTACTCTATTTTGAAAACTTTTTCTACTTCTCTCCTTTTTCGTCACAGATCATTACACAAAGCTTGAACCCCACAGGGTGACGTCACAAATCTGAACACAAAAATCGTTCGAAAACAAAATTTTTTCTTTGATTTCGTTTGAAAAATGCCTAAAGTGAAACACAATTATAATATACAAACCTAATATTTGAACAGACTTCACAGCCTAAAATGCTATTTAAAAAAGGGGAAAAGTTCAAGTTTCCTCGTGTCAGATAGATGTTGATTATTTATTGTGGCAAAGCTGCTACGACATAAAATAATTGGAAACCATAGCCCCAGTTTCTGTAAATAAAACTGTAAACCCTTTCGTTACGTGAGGTTATATATGATGAAGATTACTACCAATTTCTGGCCCAATGAGATAATATCTAGCGTTCATTAATGATTGTTATTGGACGTTTCTAAGGGTTGTTATTGATTGTTGTTCAATTGTTGTTACAGACTGATCCTACAAATGTTTCTTTTTTCTATATGGGTAGTTATTTTTTTAGGACTTGTTAGTTTCAGCTACTAACGCATGTTACTGTCCGTTGTTTATGGTTTTCATTGTCCGGTATTAGTGCTTGTTATTGTCCGTTGCTTATGAGTTCTATTGTCCGGCACTAGTGCTTGTTATTTTCCGTTGCTAGAGATTATTCTAATCCATTGCTGATGGTTTTTATTGTACCTTGCTATTAATTGTTATTTTCTGTTACTAATACTTGTTATTTTTATTCATGGTTCTTATTGTCCGGTACTATAGAGCTTCTTATTAGCCGATGCTAAAGGTTATTATTATCCGTTGCTAATGGTTGTTATTGTCAGTTTCTAATTGTTGTTATTGTCAGTTGCTAATTGTTATTATTGTCAATTGCTAATTGTTGTTTTTGTCCGTTATTGTCCCTTTGAAATGGTTGTTATTGTCGGTTTCTAATGGTTGTTAGTGTTCGTTCTTAATGTTTTTTTTTTCGATTGCTAATGGTTTTTATTGTCCGTTACCTTTTCTTCTTTCGTCAGGTTATATATGAAGAAGATTACTACCAGCGTTTGGCACAATTAGATAATATTTATAGTTCATTAATGATTGTTATTAAAATTTTTCTAGGTGTTGTTATTGACCATTGCTCAAGGATGTCTACAGACTGATACTACAATTTGTTTTTCGTTTGTATAGGGTTTGTTATTTTTTTGGGGGGCTTGTTATCTCCTGTTACTAATGTTATTGTCCGATGTTTATGGGTTTCATTGTCCAATACTAGTGCTTATTATTGTCCGTTGCCAAAGATTGTTATTATTTCTTGATAATGGTTCTTATTCTCCGTCGCTAATTGTTTTAATGTCCTTTATTGTCCGCTCCATATAGTTGTTATTGTCGGTTGCTAATGGTTTTTATTGTCCCTTTCTTTTAGTGTTTATTTGTTATTGCTAATGATTGTTATTTTCCGGTAGAAGTGTTTTGTCATTGTCCTTTGCAAAAGATTATTAAGGTAAGGATTGTTGTTAAAAAACAATGCAATAAAAAAGTGAAATGAAAAATATTCCCTTAAGATTAATTAAATAAAGTTTCGTATACATTTTGAAGCTCGTATTTTGAAGATTCTGAGAATCAATGTGAAATACTCTTCTGGTTTATTTAGAAACGTATCTCATCATTCCGAGAAAAATTTACTTTCACTTCACTGGTCTTGTTACTTTCGGCTTCTTATGTTATTGAACGTTCAGTAACTTTTTATGCTGGGATATCAGTGAAATACTACAGGAATTTTAGTGAATAATCACTGATTGTCAGCGAATTTTCACTGATTTCAATTAAGAGAGTAATGTTTGTTATTTTCCGTTGCTAAATATTATTGTCCATTGATGAGTGTTCTTATTGGCACCTTCTAAGTGTAATTATTGAGATGTGCTAAGCGTTGTTGTTAAAAAATGAAGTACAAAAATTGAAATTATTAATACTCTTTGCAAGATAAATTATGTAGAAGTTTCCTATTTCACTGGCGAAGGCCAGACTCCAAACATTTTAAAGATCCTGAGAACCAATGCAAAAGACTGTGCTGGTTTATAGACGTGGTTCATAATCTCAACAAAAATTTTATTATATGTTGATGAGAAAATAAATGTTGTTATGAATGTTTATGCTAAGTGTTTAAATTTTAATGCAATAATTTAGAGTGTACTATTTGATGAAAAAACACTTAACACTTTGATGATTCACTTTAGCAAGCTATCGACGAAGTGACTTGAAAATTTTGTCGAATAATGTTATTAAGTCTTAGGCGTAGTTGATTGTGGTCAAACAAATTACCTTTACTTATTATTATTATTCTACTAAATTGCGAAAATTATAGGATTGAAACACGCTCGAATCAATTACTATTCAGTATGAAATATGACACGCGCCTTTCTCATTGCTTGATGAAGTACAATGAGTGGATGTAATTTTAATGTTTCAAAAATACCCTCTATGGTAATATTTGCGCTGAATATCAATGATATTTGTATAATTATAAGACAATTTCCTTAATGAAACGCATTAGAGAAATTCAATATCTACAGTATTTGTAAATGAAAACACGTACTGAATTCAGAAAGAGTAAAATTTTTAAGTACATTGCGGATAGAAAACTCTCTATGCTGTCCAAAAATTCCTGTAAGATGTATAGAAGATTCTGTAAAATCAGCTGTTTTTTTGGTACATGGATATTGTTGCAATTATTAGAATGATCTGGAAAAAAGTAAGGAATTAAGTAAAAGGATAAATTTCTTGTGTACTATAAGTACTATTGTTCAATTATACATAGTATTAAATTCAGAATGAAATTTATTTTAATAATTTTTTATTGATTTAAAAGGCTTCATTGTGAATAATATTGCATAAAATTTCTCTTACTCTGTTATACATTGCAGTTGTTGGAATTGAAAAAATTGTAATTAGAAATCAATTTATTCCTATATTGCGATTGCCTAAGAAGAACGCATAAGTCAGATAATTTCTGTAAGAAGCACTTTATGTAACCGTTAAGGATAAATAGGCCTCCCACATAGTCACTTTTAGTCACTTTTTTCTCAAATCACTTTTGAGTTATTTTTTTATGATAAAGTCATAGTCACTTTTTTAAATGTTAAGATCACTCTAGTCTCTTTTCTTTCAAAAAATTATCCCATGGGTTACCCACTATTGAATTCACGTCTATACATATTTCTCTATTTTTAAAAATATTTTAGGGTATTTTATATGACTACAAGAAATTTTTGACAGATTTGAATCATTTCAGTTGATTTCAAAGGAGTTTAGGGTATTTCAAATATTCTAGAAAATTTTTAAAATTTCCAAGAAATTTTCCAGAACTTTAGAGATTTTAAAGGGATTTCGAAAGATTTCAAAAGATTTGAAATATATTTTAGGGTATTTCAAAAGATTTCAAGGCATTTTCGAGTGATTTGAAAATTGTCAAAGAATTTGCTAAAATTTCGAAGTTTGGAATGATTTTATAGGACCTATAAGGTTTTAGAATATTTTTGAAGATTCCAAGGGATTACATCAGATTTTAAATGTTTTCCATGATTTTAAAGGATTTTAGAAGCTAGCAAGGAATTTGACTAAATTTTCCAAAGTTTCAGGAAATATCGACAATAAATAATAAAAAATATAATTAAACATGAAGAATTTATTCACAAGAAGTGGGGGATTTCGTAAGGAGATTTTTAAATATCTTTTTAAAATCATTTGAACTCATTTGTAATTCACCCTGAATTCTTATTAATTTATCCTGAATTCTTTTAAATTCCTTTGAATTTTCCTGAATTTTTTGCAGTCACTCGAATTCTTCTATATTCACTCAATTCTACATAATGCAATGGATTTTTTCTAATTCATTTTGAATTTTAATGTGAAAAATAATGGTGAAAAATATGGGAAAAAATTCCGAGGAGGAATTGCAGGTTTAAATAAGTCACTTTTTCACTTTTTGCAAGCATATTGAGCTGTTGCAGCCCTGAGAATAATAAATTAAAAATTTATCAATTCAAATTTTAGCTTGTTTTATTTATTTACAAAAGGATTTGATCTTTAAATATTAATGATCAGGGAAAATAAAGAATTTGGCAGGTAAAAATTATTATTTTGTTGTTGTTGAAAATCCAACTACTTTTTCGAAAACTCATCCTTATTAATTTAGAATTAAGTTTTTTGTTGAAAATTCTTATTTTCGGGTTTAAAAGCCAACTGTATTCTAAAAGATTCGACTTTTTATCTTTGAAATTCAACTATTCGTTTGAAAATGGAACTGTTTTCGATTGAAGTTTAATCTTTTTTGTTTGAAAATTCGACCATTTGGTTAAAAATTCAACTGTTTTTTGTGAAAGCTTATTTTCTTCTGTTTGAAAATTCGACTATTTGGTTAAAAATTCAACTATTTTGTCGATAATTTATTTATTTTATTGGAAAATTCAACTATTTTGTTAAAAAGTCATCTTCTTTGGTCGAAAGTTCAACTGTTTTGTTGAAAATTTATCTTTTATGGTAGAGAAGTCATCTTTTTTGGTTGAAATAAATAAATAAATTTGACATTTTCAAATTTCAATATAAAATTATTTTATTTGGTCAACTTTTAATTCCACCTTCTTGATATCTTGATAATTGGTTTGTTCATCTCTAAACTGGTCCTTTCATTTTTTTACTTTGAAGTTGTTTCAGCAAAACGTAGAATGAATATGCGGAGCTTAGAATCTAAAAAGTGTCAGATGAGATAATTGTCGATTGGATCAGGTGAATTTCTATGAATTAGAGAAAAAAATGGCGACTTACTGTGATAAAGTACTTGGCGGTTAGTAAAAAGAATCTTCCAACACGTAACTTTACGGAGATCTGCATTCTTGACATTATAATGCATAATGATCTTCTAAATGCAGCATCGCCTATTGATGTCCAATCACACTCGTAAATGGCATCCTTCAATTCGGAAGACTGGTACATTTTAAACAAATACAAAAGAGCTATACATTATTTTCAAAAATATTCAAAGACCTCTAACATCCTCTAAAAATATTGTAAAATAAAATTTTATAAAGAAAGTATACCTTAACCATAATTTCGTTTCCTCGCCAAGTGTAGCTAAATGTTTCAATCAGCATGCACAGTTGATATAGAATTATCATATAGAACTGCAATGTTTTCGGAGAGTACTAAAAAAAATTATTCAAATGTATCGATAGTCAAGTTCAATAAAAAAACGACTTACCAATGTCAATTGGAAACATGTTACGCATATGATGAAACAGCTTGCACCCAGTTGGAACAGAATTCCAATTTGAAACAATTTTGTTATGTCATTGATAAATCTGCATGAAAAGGAAATTTTTAGAAGACAGTTAAATTTTCATTCCAAAACGATGAACTTTCAGCTTTAAAAAATTAATTTTGAACCAGAAAAAATTAATTTTCAAGAAAATAGTTATATCTTCAACCAAATAGTAGAATTTTCAAACAAAAGAGATGAATTCTGAACCAAAAATATGGCGAATATGGGATAGAGAATTGTTATTCACATTTATATTTTCCGTGTGTGACGTCACATTCCTTACGACTTACGAGAGAATAGCTTCGTGATGCTTGGTACATTTCTCAAATCGCTTTCGAAAAATCTGTTTTTCACTTTTTCGTTTGAAGGAGAAACTCTTCTGGAATATCAATTGTGAATCTTCTTCTGTATCAGAAAAATTTGCTAATAATAAAAAATCCTGTTTGAGTAATTCAAATTGTCCCACCATTGCAAGATAAAAATTCAAAATCAGTACGTCCATCATAGGATGCATGATAGCAGTATTTAATAGTAATATTGCTTGAAAAGCATACATAATTTCATAATTGGGACTTTTCATAGTATCGAAAGGATACCATGATGCAAAGAGTAATTTATTTTCCTGCAAGTAATAAATTAAGTTTTAAAGTGAATATAATAATACATAAATATTAAGATTTCTAATATGTTACTATTAAGAACAATTTTTTATTCTTACGTTTTTATTATCGATCAAGGGACTCAAGATCCAGCAGATAATTGTGAGTTGGGGAAGAGTAAAAAATAAAAGGGCATATGCATTGCCAATAGAAGTATACTTTTTCAACACCTGTAGATGTTCCTTCCGCCTTGGAGCAAAAATTGGTTGATGCAATCTCTCGAAAAAGTTCTCTATTTCTTTTAAACGAAAACAAAATATTCCGAGTTTTGCAGTGTAAACAATACAGGTCAAAGTCCAAAAGGAGCTGTCAGTTAATTCTTTCATGTTTCCTCGTGTCAGATAGATGTTGATTATTTGTGGTGGCAAGGTTGCTGCGACATAAAATAATTGGAAAGCATAGCCCCAGTTTCTGTAAATAAAACTGAAAATCAGATTTTTTTAAAGACTTGGGGATTCACTATTATATTTTTGGTTCTGATATTGAGCGCTTACCCCCCCCCCCCCCCTACGTCAGGTTATATATGATGAAGTTTACTACCAAGTTTTGGCACAATAATATAATATTTAGGGTTCATTAACGATTGTTATTGAATGTTGCTCAAGATTGTTAGTAGGTCTGTGACTAATTGTTGTTATTGTCCATTGATAATAGTTGTTATATTCTGTTACTAATACTTGTTATTGTGAGTTGTTCATGGTTTTTATTGTCTGATATGATAGTGTTTCTTATTTTCCGTTGCTATAGATTATTATTATCCATTGCTAACGGTTGTTATTCTTAGTTGCTAACTGTTGTTATTGTCCGTTATTATCGATTTCAAATTGTTGTTATTGTCGGTTTTCAATGGTTATTATTGTCGGTTCATAATGCTTTTAATTTCCGATTTTTAATGATTGTGAGTGTCCGGTACTAATGCATGTTTCGTGAGGTTATATATGATGAATAATGCCAATTTTAGGCAGAATTAGATAATATTTTGGGTCCATTAATGATTGATATTAAATGTTTTTAGGGGTTGTTATTGACCGTTGTTGAATGATTTTTACATACTGATCCTACCATTATTTTTTTCCGTTTCTATAGGGATTATTACTTTTTCGTAGGGATTGTTACTCTCTGTGACTAATGGTTTGTATTGTCCAAAGATAGGGGTCGTCATTGGCTATTTTTAATAATATAATAATATTTAGAGTTCACGAATGATTGTTACTGAATGTTGCTAAAGATTATTATTAGGTCTGTGACTAATTGTTGTCATTGTCTGTTGCTAATAGTTGTTACTTTCTGTTACTAATGCTTGTTATTGTGAGTCGTTTATGATTTTTTTTGTCCGGTATGATAGTGTTTCTTATTGTCCGTTGCTATAGATTATT
>CAKNYM010049821.1:149625-163975 GCA_932195095.1 Andricus curvator
CCGAAGATAGGGGTCGTCATTGGCTATTTTTAATAATATAATAATATTTAGGGTTCACGAATGATTGTTACTGAATGTTGCTAAAGATTATTATTAGGTCTGTGACTAATTGTTGTTATTGGCTGTTGCTGATAGTTGTTACTTTCTGTTACTAATGCTTCTTATTGTTAGTCGTTTATGGTTTTTGTTGTCCGGTACGATAATACTTCTCATTTTCCGTCGCTAAAAACTATTATTATATGTTGCTAATGGTTGTTATTCTGAGTTGCTAATTCTTGTTATCGTTCGTTATTATCAATTTTAAGTGTTTGTTATTATTGATTCATAATGGTTATTATTGTCTGTTCATAATGGTTTTTATTTTCGATTGGTAATGGTTGTTATTGTCCAGTGCTGGCGCTTGTTTCGTGAGGTTATATGTAATGAAGAATACTGCCAATTTTTGACAGAATGAGATAATATTTTGGGTCCATTCATGATTGTTATTAAATGTTGCTAGGGGTTGTTATTGACCGTTGCTCAATGGTTTTTCCATACTGATCCTACAATTGGTATTTTTTTTTTTCGTTTCCACAGGGATCATTATTTTCTTGTAGGAATTGTTACTGTCTGTGACTAATGGTTTGTATTGTCCGAAGATAAGGGTCGCCATTGGCTATTTCTAATGGTTGTTATTGTAGGTTACTTTTATTGTTATTGCCCGCTGCTAATAGTTGTTACTTACTCTTACTAATGCTTGTTATTGTCCGTTTTTCTGGGGTTATTTTCCGGTACTAGTGCCTGTTATTGTCCGTTGCTTAAGATTGTTATTATCCGTTAATAATGGTTGTTATTGTACGTCGTTAAATGTTTTCATGGTTCGTTATTCTCTGTTCCAAACGGTTATTATTGTCGGTTGCCAATGGTTGTTATTGTCCCGTACTAGTGCTTCGTATTGTCCTTTGCTACAGATAATTAGGCTAATGAATGTTGTTCAAAATTCCATGCAGTAAAAAATTGAAATTAAAAATATTGCTTACAAGAATAATTAAAGAAAAGTTTTGTACAATCCTTTAAACCACATATTTTTTAATTTCTGAAAATTAATATAAAATACTCTTCTGGATTATAGACGTATCTCATTATTCCGAGAAAAATCAAATTCCGCGGTACTCGCCTCATTCTTTTGAGTTCCTAATGGTTGTCATTGTCTGCTTTTAGTCTCTAAATTCAAATCAGTGAAAATTCGCTCAAAATTAGTGACGCGCATCTTGCTGTTTGCATCAGTGAAATTTCAGTCATATTTCACTGGTTTTTTTAAATTAAAATTTCAGTGATGCATACTGAAACTTCAGTACCTTTTCATACTAAGAAATCAGTGAAAAACTACTGGAATTTTGGTGAATAATCACCAATTTTAAGTGAATTTTCACTGATTCAAATTAAGAGAGTAATGGTTTCTACTGTTCATTGCTAAATATTATTATTGTCCATTGCTAATTGATCTTATCGACAGTTTCTAAGGGTTATTACTGAGGTGGGCTAAGGCTTGATGTTGAAAAATAAAGTAATCAAATATTGGAATTAACAATACTCCTTAAAAAAATTGACTTTTGAATGCATCGCAATTACCGTAAAAATGGATTTTTCACTGTCGAAGGCCAGACGCCAAATATTTTGAAGATCCTGAGAACCAATGCAAAAGACTGTGCTGGTTTATAGACGTGTTTCATAATCTCAACAAAAATTGTATTATATGTTGATGAGAAAATAAATGTTGTTTTGAATATTTATGCTAAGTGTTTAAATTTTAATACAATAATTTAGATTATAATATTTGATGAAAAAAACACTAACACTTCGATGATTCACTTTAGCATGCTATCGAAGAAGTAACTTGAAAATTTTGCCGAATAGAGGTATTAAGTCTTAGGCATAGTTGATTGTACTCAAACAAATGACATTTCCTGATTATTCTTTTACTAAATTGGGAAAATTATAGGATTGACACACGCTCGATACAATTATTATTTAGTATGAAATATGACACGAGACTTTCTCATTGTTTGATGGAGTATAATTAGTGGATATAATTTTAATATTTGAAAAATGCCCTAGATGTTGGTGCTTGCGCTAATTATCAATGATATTTGAAATACATTAGGGAAATTGAACATTTTCTGTATCTGTAAATCATAAGCAGTTTTTTCTCCGTGCATCGATATTCTTGCAATTATCAGAATGATCTGGGATGAAGTAAGTAATTAAATAAAAGCATAAATTTCTTGAGTCCTATGAGTACCATTCCTTAATCATACATTGTTTTGAAATCACAAATCACATACTTCCAAGTAATTTTGTCAGAATTCCGAGGATTTCAATGATCCAATGATTTAGTCACAAGATTTCGTAGGGAGATTTTCAAATATTTTCTTCAATTTATTTGAAATCACTTGGAATTCAAACTAAATTTTTGTTAATTTCTCCTGAATTCTTTTTAATTTCTTTGAATTCTTTTTATTCTTTTTATTTACTTAAATTCTTCTAAATTAACTCAATTCTGCTCAATACATTTTTTTTTAAATTTCGTTTAGTTTCTTGAAACTTATTCCAAAATGACTGTATTCAATGCATTTTCTATATTTTTAAATTGTTTTCAATTCACTAGATTTTTTTCACCTTAAATTAGGATAAATATATCGAATTCCCATTCCAAGACAATAGAAAGAATGGAAGGGGCGGTTGAGAAGATAATTAAAGACATAAGACCAAAAAGAGAGTAGAAATTAGTGAAAAAAGGATGGTGGGACGAGGAATCTAAGTAAGGTGAAGAGAGAATTCAGACGAAATTATAAGTGAAATTTAAACCAAAAAGGCAGAAGGAGAAGAAAAGTCTCATGTAGGAGGTAGAAAAAGCAGTAAAGGACGGGAGGGAATGGGAGGTGATGAGGAAAGAGGAAAACGGAAGGGCGTGAATAGGTAGATCAAAATGAGTGAGTATACATAGTACTTTAAAGGATTGTTGGGAGGTGAAGAACGAAGGATAGGGGATGACGCGACAAAGGTGTTAGAGTGATAAGGAGAAGAAGAGAATCAGATAAGAAGAGAAGAAGTAAGTGGGGCAATAGAAAAGCTAAAAAGAAATAAAGCAACAGGAGAGGATTTCTCTAACAAAGTATAGAGAGGTGCAGGATGGCCTGAAGAATGGAGAACGAAACTGGTGATACCGCTAATAAAGAAAGAAGAGGGTAGAAAGGTAGAGGGATATAAAGGAATCACACTCATGTCGGTGGGATATAAAGTCTATGCGGAATTTCTCAGGAATAAGTTAGAAAGACATGTAGAAGAAAAGGGAAGTATTCCACACAACCAAACGGGCTTTTGAAAAGGAATGGGAACAACAGAAAACATTTGCGTCCTTAACTGTTCGACTCAAGTGAACAGAAGGGTGGAGTGACAAGCTATGGCAGAGGGGGAAGTCGATGAGGGCTGATTAGAAGAGTAAAAGAAGTCTTTGGGAACACTAGGGTCAGAGTGAGAATTGGAAATGAAAAAGGAGAGGAATTCGGGAAAAGAAGAGGATGACAATTTGGCAGACTTAGAGAAAAAGTTAAAAGAGAAAGGAAGAGGGGGATGATCTCAGGTAGCTGTAAGATCTACTCTTTAACATATGTGGATGATGTTGCACTTTGAGCAGATGACGAAAGAGGTGTGAAGTTAATGATGACATTGTTTGAAGAATACGTGAGAGGAAAAGATTTAACGTTGAATGTTAGTAAGACCAAGATAGTGTGCTTCAGGAATAGAAGATGTAGAGTACAAATGGAAGATTAACGGAGAAATGATAGAACAGGTGGAGGAGTTCTGTTACTTAGGGATCTGGTTTGAAGCAAGGGCAGCATAGGTAAGAGAAGATTTAAGGAAGAATGGAGGATGAGAGTATGGATGTTGAACTAGGAAGAGATAAATTAATAGTCAGGCAACTCAAGAGAGCTTGGATGTTTGAAGAGTAGTTGAAGAGGGGAGAGGAAAGAAAAATTGCACAAGCATGCCTAAGTGAGATCCCGAATAAAGAGAGAGGAGAGACCATACAGTAGATTCAAGGTGGGACGGTGAGAAACAGGAAATGAGGAAAGAATGTAGTATCCAGGAAGAGAGTATAGACTGGCAGAAGATAGAATTGGAGATGGTCGTTAGGCAGGGAGAAGAGAGATGAAGGAAAATTATGGAATCAAAATACAACAAATGGTGTAAGATGGTTAAGTTTGTGGGGGAACCGGAATACTAAAAAAGGTTCAGAAAGGTGAGTAGGTGGGATAAGATGGTGCAGTTCAAAATGTGGGAAGCAGTAAGAGTATGTCAATACTGGATGCAGGAGCAGGAGAAATTATGTAGAGTGTGCGGTTACGGTGGAATCTTGGGCCCATTTGTTAGAAGTGTGTACTGGAGAGTAAGAGGAAGGAGGAAGTGTGAATAATTGTGTGAGAGGAATTCTGGATGGTAATGCTCAAGGAGTGGAATGGATGAAGAGACTGGAAGACTGAGGGAAAACAAGGGGTGCGAAGCTATATGAAGCCAAGAGAAGAAAAATGAAATTAGAGAAGTAAATTAGAAAGTTAAGAAAACTATGAACTTAAAAGATCGTAAGAGGAAACGGAAGCCCTGGAAGTTTGCTCGTGCGCATATAGTTTGTAAATAGTTAGCAAATAATCAAAAAGTTAAAATTTGAAGAAAAAAAAAAAGATTTATTTTCTGCCAAAAGAGATGAATTTTCATCCAGGATAGATGATTTTCCGAATAGATAGTTGAATTTTCAACCAACAAAGTACTTTTAGACCAAACCACAAACAGTTGCATTTTTAAACAAGTAGTTGAATCTTCAAGCCAAGAAAACGAATTTTTTACAAGCAGATGAATTTTTCACACAAAAATATGAATTTTCAAACAAAAAGTTAATTTTAAAACAAATAGTTCAATTTTCTACTAATTAATAGTTGTATTTTGAACTAAAGTCTCTCTGTTTCCAACCAGAAATGGAATAGTTAAATTTTTAGTTAAAAAAATTAATTTTTAACCAAAAATAATTTGCTTATATTTAGTTCTATTCATTCATTTGGAATTTAAGCGAAAAAAGAAGAAACAGAGTAAGTTTTTTGAAAACAGTTCCTGTCAGTGTGGCGTAGTTTTTGCACGGCCCCTTACTGGCCGAGATTTTTTTTTTATCAAGAACTAATACATTTTTTTTGACATTAGAACTTACGAGAGTATGGCTTCGTAATGTTTGGTACATTTCTCAAATCGCTGTCAAAAAATCTCCTTTGCACTTTTTTGTTTGTAGGAGAGACTATCCTGGAATATCAACTTGGAGCCTTCTTCTGAATCAGAGCAATTGGCTAACAATACAAAATCCAGTTTGAGTATTTCCAATTGTCCCACCAGTGCAAGATAAAATTCAAAATCAGTACATTCATTATGGGATACATAATAGCAGTATTCAATAGTAATGTTACTTGGAAAGCATGAATAATTTCATAATTTGGACTTTTCATAGTATCGAAAGGATACCATGTTGCAAAGAGTAATTTTTTTCCTGAAAATAATAAATTAGATTTTCAAAATAAATATAATAATACACTAATATTAAGATTTCTAATAAAAATGTTACTCATAACAAAATGTTTTTTCTTCTTACGCTTTTATTATCGATCAAGGAAACCAAGATCCAAGAGATGAACGTAAGTTGGAGGAGAGTAAAAAATAAAAGGGCATATCCATTTCCAAAAGAAGTACTCTTTTTCAACATCAGTAGATGTTCCTTTCGTCTTGGAGAAAAAATCTGTTAATGCAATCTCTCGAGAGAGTTTTCGATTTGTTTTACATGACAACAAAATATTCCGAGTTTTGCGGTGCAAAAAATACATGGCAAAGTCAAAAAGGAACCGTCAATTAATTTTTCCAAGCTCCCTCGAATGAGATAGATGTTGATTATTTGTGGTGGCAAGATTGCTACGACATAAAACAATTGGAAACCATGACCCCAGCTTCTATAAACAAAAATGTAATGCAGAAGAGTTATTTTTTCGATTTGAGGATACTGAATCATTTTTTCCTTAGGTATTGAGCTCCTACCCTCTCGTTAGGTGAGGTTATTTATGAGGTTGTTGATAGTTCATTGATAAAACTAATGGTTATTTTCTGTTACTAATGCTTGTTATTGTGCGTTGTTTAAGGTCTTTATTGTCCGGCAATAGCACTTGTTATTGTCCGTTTGTAAAGATTGTTATTATCTATTACTAATGGTTGTTATTATCCATTACTAATGGTTGTTATTATCAGTATCTAATTGTTATCATTGTCCGCTATTGTCAATTATACATGGTTGTTATTGTCGGCTTCTAATGGCTATGATTGTTTGATACTAGTGCTTTTGCCGTAAGATTATATATGATGTTGATTACTACCAATTTTTGGCACAATTAGATCATATTTAGGGTTCATTAATGATTTTTATTGAATGCTTCTAGTGGTTTTTATTGACCGTTGCTCAATAGTTTTCACAGACTGGTCATACATCTTGTTTTTTTCCGTTTCTATAGGGATTGGTTGTTTTTCTAGGAATTGTTACTGTCTGTGACTAATGGTTTTTATTATCGATTGCTAATTTTTATTATTGTCCGTTTTTGTCAATTCTAAATGGTTGTTATTGTCGGCTTCTAATGGCTATGATTGTTCGATACTAGTGCTTTTCCCGTAAGGTTATATATGGTGAAGATTACTACCAATTTTTGACACAATTAGATAATATTAAGGGTTTATTAATGATTGTTATTGAATGTTTCTAGTGGTTTTTATTGGCCGTTGCTCAATAGTTTTCCCAGACTGATCATACATCTTGTTTTTTCCCTTTCAATAAGAATTGTTTTTTTTTCTAGGAATTGTTACTGTCTGTGACTAATGGTTGTTATTGTCCGAAGATAGGGGTTGTTATTGGCTTTTTCTAATATTTGTTCCTGTCAGTTACTTTTTCCTATTATTGTCATTAGCTAATAGTTCTTATTTTCTGTTTCTAATGCTTGTCATTGTCCGTTGTTTATAGTTTTTATTGTCCGGTATTAGTGTTTCTCATTGTCCTTTAATAAATATTATTATCATTCGTTGCTAATACTTGTTATTGTCGGTTGCCAATTGTTGTTATTGTCAGTTATTGTATGTCCCAGATGTTTATTATTATGCGATGCTAAGGATTATTATTGTTCATTGCTAATTATTCTTATTATTAGCTTTTGAGGGTTATTATTGAGATGGGCTAAGGGTTCTTGTTGCAAAATAAAGTAATAAACTATTGAAATTAACAATACTTCTTGCTAGATGAATTAAATGGAAGTTTTCTATAAGCCTTAAAAAATTTGCTTTTGAATGATTTTCAATTACCGTAAAAATGAATATTTCACTGGTGATGGCCAAAGGCCAAATATTTTAAAGATCCTGAGAACCAATGCAAAAGACTGTGCTGGTTTATAGACGTGTTTCATAATACTGACACTTAAATGATTCACTTTAGCAAGCTATCGACAAAGTAACTTGAAAATTTCATCGAATAATTTTATTTAGTCTTAGGTGTAGTTGATTGTCGTCAAACAAATTAGGCTTCCTTATTACTAGTATATTTACTACAGAGCGAAAATTATAGGATTAAAACACGTTCGGATCAATTATTATTCAGTATCAAATATGATACACAATTTTCTCATTGTTTGATAAAGTACAACGAGTGGGTTGTATTTTAATATTTAAAATATGTCGTACGTGTTCATGCTTGCGCCGATTATCAATGATATTTTGATAATTATTATACAATTTCCTTATTGTAGGCATTAGAGAAATTCAATATCTGTAGTATGTGTACTGGAAAATACGTTCTGGATTGAAAAAGAATATAAATTTTAAGTATAAGGAGGAAAAAACTCTCTGTATGCTTTACAAAAATTCCTGTAAGATGATACAAAATTCTGTAAAATTAGCTGTTTTTTCTCTGTGTATGGATACTGTTGCAATTATGAGAATGATCTGAGAAAAAGTAAGTAAAATAAACGAAAGAAAAAGTTTCTTTAGTCCTATAAGCACTATTTCTCAACCATACATTCTACTAAATTCACAATAGAATTTATTATAATATTTTTTTTATAGATTTAGAAAGCTTATAAATTGTGGATAACGTTGCATACATTTTCTCGTACTAAAAATAAAATGAAAATATATATAAAGAATAAAGGATTAAAACTGAACAAGAATTAAACAAATTAAGAATTTTTAAATTTTAATCTAAAATTGTTTCATTTCTTTTGCAAAAGATTCTTTTATAAAAATATTACAAGACTAAAATGCTGGTCTTTGAATATTAGTGCTTTGCAGTTGTTGCAGAAAAACGTAGAATGAATATGCGGAGTTTAAAATCTAAAAAGTTTGAGATGATTTAATTTTTGATAAGATAAGTATATTCAAGTGAATTTCTACGAATCATATATAAAAATGGTGACTTACTGAGATAAAGAAATCGGCATAATTATCTTCTAAATTCTGGTTCAAGTATTGATGTTCAATCACACTCATAGATGGCATCCTTCAATTCGGAAGATTAGTAAATCAGAAAAAAATACAAAATAACGAAAACTTATTTTTAGAAATATTTAATGACTTATTGTGCTCTAAAAATATTGTTAAATAAAATTTTATAACGAAAGTTGGTTACCTTCACCATAATTTCGTTTCCTTGCCGAGTGTAGCCAAATATTTGAATCAACATGCACAGCTGATGTTGAATTATCATGCACATTTGATTTTGAATTATCACATAGAACTGCAATATTTTTGGAGATAACTAAAAAAATTAATAAGCTGTGTCGATAGTCAATTTCAATAAAAAAGAGGCTTATCAATTTTAATTCGAAGCATATTACACATATGACGAAACAACTTGCACCCACTTGAAACAGAATTCCAATTTGAAACATTTCCGTTATGTCATTGATAAATCTGAATAAAAAATTATTTATGAAATTAGTCACCGAGGTATAATTAAAAATTTACTTCAGGGGTCGTTCAAAAACTACGTCCCGTTATTTCGAAAACTTTCTCCACCCCTCCCCTTATTCGTCACAAATCATTACATAAAGCTTGAACCCCCCAGGGTGACGTCACAAATACGAACACAAAAAATATATGAAAACAAAAATTTTTCTATGATTTTAATTGATAAACAAATAAAATAAAACACAATAGAAACGTACAAACATAAGATTTTAACAGGCCTAACTTTTTAAAATGGTCTAAAAACAGGGGAAATAGGTTGGTTTTTCACGAACATAGGTTAATCAATTCTTTTAAATAAAATTAAGATATAAGTACCATATTGAATTCAATATTAAACTCTTAAGATTTCAAATCGAAATATATTCTATTTTCAACAAAGAGTTGAATTTGCAGGAAAAAATATTCATTTTCTACCAAAAGAGATAAATTTTCAATCAAGAAAGATAATTTTCCGAACAAATAGTTGAATTTTCGGCAAACAAGCAAATTCATTTTAGACCTAACAGTGTCATTTATGAAAAAATAATTGAATTATTAGCCGAATATTTCAATTTTCAATCAAATGGTCGAATTTTCAAATAACGAAAAAACACAAACAGTTGCGTAAAAAAAATAGTTGCATTTTTATTCAAGAAAAATAAAGTTTTATCCAAGAACTTGTGTATTCAGACAGATGAATTTTTAACCAAATAGTTGAATTAAAAAAGTATTTTAAACCAAACAGTTGCATGTACAATATCCAAATAGTTGAACTTTTATGCGAAAGAGACTAATTATCAAAAAATATTTGAATTTTCAACCTAAAAATATGAATTTTCTACCAGCTGGTAAAACTATTAAACAAAAAAGATTAAACTTTAACAAAAAACAATTGTATTTTGAACCAAATTTATGGATTTTCAAGCCAAAAGACGAATTTTCTATCCAAAAAGATGAATGTTGAACAAAAGAGTTAAATTTTCGAGCAAAAAAAATTAGTTTCTATACAAATCCGCACACACATACATTCGGAAAATTGTTTAGAAAATTGTATTCTTTTCTTAATTGAGGAACATGTAATCAAATGAATTTAAGAAATTTCGAAATTGTTACTATTACAAAGCTTCCTCTGTGAGGAAACAAAAAACGAATTTTCAACAAAATAATTTAATCCTCAACCAAAACGGATTATTTATAACCAAACAGTTGAAATTTGAACAAAAAAAAATCCGCGTTTCAACGAAACATTCGAATCTTGAATTTCTGCATAAAAGTGATTTGCAGTTGAACAAAAGGATTTCCAGCAAAAAAATTTCAACAGAGTACTTGAATTTTCAACCAAAAAAGATAAATACTCAATGAAAAATTCAGTATTTTCTTATTGGGTTCTTTTCATAAGTTTGCATTTAGGCGAAAGAACGAGAAAAATGGAAAGTTTCTTGAAAACAGGGGAAAAAAGAGGAATCAGTTTAAAAAGCCCAGAAAGGGAAATATGGGATAGAGTGTGAATTCTGTATTTAGATGCTTCACTTGTGAAATAATATCACTTATTTTCATTTTTTTAAGCATTTCAAAAAATTGTTATTTAAATTTATATTTTTCATGTGTTATGTCACATTCTGCGTTAATCCCCCCCCCCCTCAAGGCACAAATTGTCCTAAAACCTGATAACCCCCACCCCCTGTCCGTCTGATGTAGTTTTTGAACGGCCGGTTCCTGGAAAAGATTTTCTTTTCTATTTTAAAAACTAATGAATTCCGTTCTATATTAAGACTTACGAGAGTATGGCTTCGTAATCTTTGGTACATTAAATCGCTTTCAAAAAATCTCCTTTACTCTCTTTTCTTTATAGGAGATACTATCCTGGAATTTCAACTCGGAGTCTTCTTCTGTATCAGAAAAATTGGCTAACAATACAAAATCCTGTTTGAGTATTTCCAAATGTCCTACCATTGCAAGATAAAAATTCAAAACCAGTACGTTCATCGTAGCATGATTTTTTTTCTAACTTGTTCTCGGGTGAACCCGGTTTTGCATCATAGCCACGAACTAAGGCCAGTGACTGATGAGATGACGATGTTCTAAGTTAGTTTAATACGATCTCTGAAATCTTCTGTGATGATGTTGTGGGTAGAAAATTAGGAGCATGGTGTAGTTTGGTGTTCATATAATATAGTAATGGGGGGAAGGGGGGTAAAGATTTTCAGATTGATTTATAATTCACGTGTTATTTATTTAAATAACCCTCATTTATAGGCCTATCTAACTCTACATCTATCTTTCCGTTATTGGTGAATAGGCTACCAAGATATACGTACTTACCAACACTATTCTCTCATGATTCAGGACGATGTTGCACATTTTTTCTCACCCTTTCCTTCAAACATCTTAATTTTTGTTTTATTTACGTTAATTTTGAGACCCATGTTCTTCATGTTTGTATTCAGTTTGTTCAGCATTCTTTGACAGTCTTCGATTGATTCTGCTATAACCACCTTATCATCTGCGAACGCTAACCCACGTACCCTTACTGTTTCGAGATCCACATCTTCTTCGTCGAAGAGGGCCATTCTTAGACACTTGTCCATGAATATAATAAATAGCCATGAGGATATAACGCATCCTTGTCTGAGACCTTGCATAATATCGAACCAGTCACTCAGTTTCCCATTAACCCTTACAATCGCTTTGCTACTAGCATATATTGCTTTTATTGCTTATAGGAGCCATCCATTGAGTCCGTACTCTTTCAGGACTTCCCAAAGTTTACTTCCATATCCACCTTGTCAAACGCTTTTTCTAGGTCAAAAAATGCACAGAAAACTTTTTTCCTTCTCTCAAACTTTTTTCTGTAATCTGTCTATAGTACTATTTAAAAAGAATATTGCTTGGAAAGCGTACATTATTTCATAGTTTAGACTTTTCATTGTGTTGAAAGGGTACTATGATGCAAATAGTAATTTTTTCGTTACCAAGATTTCTAATAAAAATGTTACAATTACAAAATGTTTTTTATTCTCACTTTTTTAAACTGGATCAACGGAATCAAGATCCAACAGATACCTGTGAGTTGCGGAAGAGTCAAAAATTAAAAGGCATATGCATTGTCAATAAAATTATACTTTTTGAACACTAATAGATGTTCTTTTCGTCTTGGGGCAAAAATAGGCTGATGCAATCTCTCGCAAAAGTTTTCTATTTCTTTTACACAACAGCAAAATATACTGAGTTTTGCGGTGTAAACAATACAGGTCAAAGTCATGAAGGAACTGTCACTTTTTTCAAGTTTCCTGGTGTCAGATGTTGATTATTTGTGGTGGCAAGGCTTCTACAACAAAGATAATTTGAAAACATAGCCCCAGTTTCTGTAAACAAAACTGTGAATCAGCCTCAAAAATCACCTTTCAATTAAGAATTTCCTTTTCTACCTCTCCCTAGCCCCAAAAATCACCCTTCAGTAAAAAAATCTTTTTGTCCAGGTCTCCCCAGTCCCAAACATCACCCCTGGGTATAAAACCTCCTTGTAGCTCTCCCCAGCACCAAAAATCACCCCTTAGTGTAAAAACCCCTCTCCCAGATCTTCCTGGCCCAAAAATTACCCCTAAATATAAAATTCCTTTTTCCAGCTGTCTCCAGCTTCAAAAGTCACCACTCAGTGTAAAATCCCCTTGTCCATGTCTTCTCAGCCCCGAAAATCACCCCCAAGTAAAAAATATCCTTCTTCAGCTCTCCCTAGCCCCAAAAATCACCCCTAAGTGTAAAATCCCCTTATTTAGCTCTCCAAGAAAAAGGTTCTGTAATGATAAAAAAAAATCCAAGTCGCCGTGCCGCCCCTCAAAATTTGCCGCCCTAAGCCATGGCCTTTTTGTCCTGTGGTGTAAATACAGCACGGCCTACATATCATATTTTTACAGTGTATAAACTTCATACTGTTTTTGAGTTGATTTAAGTATTGAAAATGTAGTTTTTTATTTTAATCGAGATCATAAAAAACAGATTTTTCGTAGCTGAGGCAACGTCATAAATTTACGAGAATTTTAAAAAATTTCACTTTTTATATTGTTAAGGAAATATGCAATTTTTTTAAAAAGATTCTGGTTGCAATAATGTATCTAAACTAAATTTGGTTACTTGTATTCTTTTTTATGATTCTTGAACTGAACACGTTACCTTCTTGTATTTTAAAAGTGCTAAAAATCTTTGTTCCATTGGATATTATTATTGTATATATTATTCATGTAACCTTTTATTTTTCCTGAACCTAAAGTTTTCAGACTTTTCATTTTAAACGGCAAAAAAACGACTGCTTCTAGGGTGGTCCAAAAAATTTTTTTTCGAATTTTTATGGGGACACCCCCCAAATTTGTTCGAATCCACCCAAAAATAAATTCATTTTTTTTTGTTTTGAAAAAAAAATGATATTTAGGGGTGGCGCAAGCCCCATGAAGTTTAACATGTATTTTCCATCAGAAAAAAAGACGTTTTTTAAATCTTATTCAGAATCCTCAATATTATCTCAATCTAGTTGAAACTCAACATTTCTCTTCACAATTAGCCATAGAATACGAATAAAATATCACTTTTCAAATATCACCCCCATAAGTCTGTTTTGTAGGGTCCCAAAGAAACCCCATAAGTGAAAAAATGGGTTTTGCGAGTTTTTAGCGCTAATTATGATTTTTTTGCGGTTTTTTTAATGCAAATTGTTTCTAATACATAAAATATGACTTTATACTGAAAATTAGATATTTTAATGAATTGTTTAAACAATTTATTATTGTTTTTAGCAATTTTCTCATAGAATGTAGTTAGTAAGACGCGGTTTTTTCACAAATTTTCCATTTGTTGTCCAATTTTTAATTAGGGGAAAGTGATAGTTCATCAATTTTAACAATAGTGATTGTTTAAACAATTTATTATAATTATTAATAATATTATATTTGAATAATGCTAGAAAGATGCGGATTTTTTTTTAATTTCTGGCTTTTTGTCCAATTTTCATCTGTAGTGAAGTAATAATAAATTGAAGTTAACAAAATAATTGTTTAAACAATTTATTATAATTATTAATCATATTATATTTTAATAATGCTGAAAAGATGCGGTTTTTTTTTGAAATTTCTGGTTTTTTGTCCACTTTTCATTCGGAGTGAAGTAATAATGAATTCAAGTTAACGAAATAATTGTTTAAACAATTTATTATACTCATTAATAATATTATAATTGAATAATGCTAGAAAGATGCGGTTTTTTTTTAATTTCTGGCTTTTTGTTTAATTTTCATTTGGAGTGAAGTAATAAT
>CAKNYM010049822.1:0-22051 GCA_932195095.1 Andricus curvator
GGGTCCATGCAAGGGACAAGAAGCACAGTGCAAGGCAGAAAATGATGATTGTGTTAAAAAGAAAACTTCCTCAAAGGATGAAAATAAGGAATGTCCTAAAAACATGGGTCTATGCCATGAACAAAAAGCACAATCCAAGGCAGAAGAAGATGGTTGTGTAAAAGAGAAAAGTTTCTCAATGCATAAAAGTAAGGAATGCCTTGCAAACCTATATTTGAATTTCTCAAACATGGGCATACGCAAAATTTTCGACGGATTCATATCTAGTGCCGCCGTGACGCATCTCAGTCTAGAAGATAACGAAATAGAAGAAGGTTCCTTTCTGGCATTCGAAAAACTTCCAAATTTGAGATTCCTAAATTTGGCAGGAAACAAGCTAGATCTAGCTACTTTCTTCAAATGTGGTATTCACGATAATCTTAATACTCTTATTTTGGATCGAATGAAATTTTGTCAAACACCAATTTATTATTATAACGCCAATCCTGATATACGCTTTAAATCTTTCGAGATTGGAACCAAACTCCCGAAACTCAGTCATCTACATCTGCAAGATCTTCAGTTAGGAAGTATTTGTTCGTTGAATTGGACACAACTTTTGCCGAGACTGACTCACATCTATTTTTCAGGTAACAATTTAAAATATACAGTAAATGAATTCCTGGCAGAAATTCCATCGACTGTAAGTCAATTGTATATAGAAAGATGTGGAATAGAGTCGATAGATTTGCGAGATTTTCAAGATTATATGGATTTTATAGGAAGCAAAAAAGATTCTTTAATTACTCTTTCTCTGGATGGAAATAAAATTAATTGTTTGGGATGGAAATCGAGGTATCAACCGAATCCAAATGGTGATTATAATATCACCGTGTTGAGTCAATTTAAAAATTTGGAATTTCTGTCGATTTCCAACAACAAAATATTCCACCTCTTTAGCAATGCGTTTAAGCAAAATACCAAATTAGTTTCCTTAAATCTATCAAGAAATGTAATTTCAGATATAAGTGACGAAATATATAAAAATCTGTATAATATAGAAATTTTGGATCTAAGTGTCAATCTACTTAAAAAAGTACCATGTATACGCGAATTAAATAAGTTGAGAATCTTGTATCTTGACCGCAATCGTATAACTGATATCAATTCAGAATCTTTTTTTGCTTCTGAGACTTTGAAAAGTTTATCTTTGTGTGGAAATGGTATAGCAACTATTGCAGCTGGTACTTTCAACAACTTGAAAAATTTAGTAGAATTAAATTTATCTGACAATAAAATCGCTAAATTTGGTGGTCAAATTTTAGGGAATCTTAAGAATTTAGTGTTAAGCGGGAATCAATTTCGATTCATGGAAGATATATTGTTGGGAAACCATACATTCTTGAATTTATTAGATATTAGAAATAACCCACTAAATGCGTCACTACCATTTATAATGAAATTTGTCCCTGGAATGAATTTTGTACAACAGTTATTGTTTTAAGTGTTTGAGTTTGGTAAAAACGCAGAAGACGGTTCAAAATTAAAAAATTATGAATTTTACTCTTCATGTTGTAGAAAAATGGAAGTATATAAGTAATGGAAGTATAATTAAGAAAACCATATCTAATTTTTTATGAAAAATAATCCTCTTAATTGAAGTATGAATATTATCAAAAAGGTACTATCTAACTTGTATGAAACTATATTCTAAAAGTGGAAATTTTTGTTTGATTCGTGAAAATATTAAGAAATTTTCTCTATGTAAAAGTATCAGAAAAATTAACCATTTTCATATGGTATTGTTACAATTCCCTAATATTTCCGAATGATTCTCGATTTTTTCTGAAATAGTGCCACTTCGTCACGACATTTTTCCAAAAATTACCTATTTTCCCTAACAAAATTTAAGAATATTCCATGCCGAAGAGTAGGGAAAATTCCCGAAATTTTTTGCAGTTCAGTCAACGTCTGTGGCGTTTTTCGAAAAAAATGCTTCAATCAAAATATTGTTTGTAATGTCTATCTCAAGATTAATTTTATAGTTACATACTTATATTGTGCACACAATAGTGGTACAATTTTTTTTCGAATTTTCATGCATATCGTCCCCAAATTTGCTTGTATCCACAAAAAAATAAGTGTGTTTTTTAAATGATATTTAGAGGTTTCGCAAGCCCCATAAAGTTTAACACGTACTTCCCATAAAAAACAAAGACATTTTTGTAAATTTTATCCAGAATCACCAATATTAGGTGAATCGAATTCAAACTCAACATTTCACTTTAGAATTAGTTATAGAATACAAGTGAATAATTATTTTTTAAATACCACCGCCATAACTCGGTTATATAGTGTACCAAAAAACCCCATAAGTGAAAAATTGTGTTTTGCGTGTTTTTGGCGCTAATTATGATTTATTTGCTGTTTTTTAAACACGAATTGTTTTTGATAAATAAAGTATTACTTTCTATCAGAAGTTAGATGTGTAAATACATTTTTTAAACAATTTCTTATTGTTTATAGCAATTTCCTCTTAGAATAGAAAGTCGCGGTTTTTTCCGAATTTCTCAACTTGTTTTCAACTTTTCAGTTAGATTTAATAGATAGAGTTAATTAAATTTAACAGAAATAATTGTTTAAACCATTTATTATTATTTATAACAATATTCTTTTTGTCCACTTTTCAAGTAGAGTGAGGTAATTATTAATTCAATTTAACAAAAATACTTGTTTACACAATTTATTACTATTTTTAATAATATTATTTTCAATAGTAATATTATATATTCGTACTTTTTTCCAAGGTGGGGAAGTGAGGGATGGGGAATGCAGGGGGATTAGGGAAGGGAAATTATGAGAAGGAGAGGTTTGAAAATCTTAATTAACGTTTTACGGGAAAATAATTTCAAGAAATAATTTAAGAATTTTTGTTTGAATTTTTTTTAAGATTCTATTAAGACTTAATTAACGTCATAATAGGTTACGGAACCTTTTTTTTTTTTAGGTGCTCGGCGCCTACTTTTACTCATTTTTCTCAATAAAAATTGTTTCTAATACATATAAAGTATTACCTTATATAAATAATTAGATGTTTAAATAAATTGTTTAAACAATGTATCATTGTTTATAGCAATTTTTTCTTAGAATAGAGGCAATAGTCAATTAAATTTGACAAAAATAATTGTTCAAGCCATTTATTATTATTTATAACAATATTCTCTTAGAATAATATGGTAAAAAGTTGCAGTTTTTTCTGAAATTTTGCACATTTTGTTTGCTTTGAATTAGAGTAAGGTAATAATTAATTCAAGTTGACAAACATAATGGTTTAAATAAAGTATTATTATTATCATATAAAATAGACTTATGGGGGTGATATTTGAAAAGTAATTATTTATTTGTATTTTATGTCTAATTTTGAAGAGAAATGTTCAGTTTCAACTCAATTAATTAAAAATTAATTTAAAAACTCAACTAATACTGAAGATTCCGAATAAAATTTATAAAAACGTCTTTTTTTATGGGAAGTATGTGTTAAACTTTATGGGGCTTGCCTCTAAATATCATTTTAAACAAATTTGCCACCGCCAAAACTTGATTTTCGGTTTCAGGGGGTCACAAAACGAATGGAGATCCCATGAAAATCTGAGGTGTGAAATTGCGGACGATTATAATACTTTCTGAATCATAAATGATGAGAATGTAAAAACACATTTATTTTTTTGTGGATTTAAACAAATTTGGGGGCGATATGCATGAAAATTCGAAAAAAAATTGAACCACCCTATTGTGTATACTATATAAGTACATAACTATAAAAGTAAACTTAAGATAGACATTACAAACAATATTTTGATTGACACTTGAGTGTGGGACACTCTGTATAATATTATTATTAAAAATAATAATGAATTGTTTAAACAATTATTTCTGTTAAATTTAATTACTCATTGCCTAACTCTAACTGAAAAGTTGAAAACAAGTTGAGAAATTCGGAAAAAAACCGCGGCTTTCTAACTCTATTCCAAGAGGAAATTGCTATAAACAATAACAAATTGTTTAAAAAATGTATTTACACATCTAACTTCTAATAGAAAGTAATACTTAATTTATTAAAAACAATTCTTATTTAAAAAACCGCAAATCAATCATAATTAGCGCCAAAAACACACAAAACCCAATTTTTCACTTATGGGGGTTTTTGGTACACTATAAAACCGACTTATGGCGGTGGTATTTCAAAAATAATTATTCACTTCTATTCCATAACTAATTCTAAAGTAAAATGTTGAGTTTGAATTCGATTCACCTAATATTGGCGATTCTGGATAAAATTTACAAAAACGTCTTTGTTTTTTATGGGAAGTACGTGTTAAACTTTATGGGGCTTACGAAACCTTTAAATATCATTTTAAAAAACACACACTTATTTTTTTTTGTGGATACAAAGAAATTTGTGGACTACATGCATGAAAATTCGAAAAAAAATTGTAACACTATTGTGTGCACTATATAAGTATATAACTATAAAAAGTAAGCTTGAGATAGACATTACAAACAATATTTTGATTGACGCATTTTTTTCGAAAAACGCCACAGGATTATTTTTCATAAAAAATTAGGTGTTATGTAATATATATATTATTATATATATATTATATATTATTATTAGGTTTTATATTTCCATTTTTCTACAATAACATGAAGAGTAACGTTCATAATTTTTTAGATGTCAACCGTCTTCTGCGTTTTTGTCAGATTGTGTGGGCGATATGCATGAAAATTCGAGAAAAATACTCAAAAGTAGAACATTACTTTAGTTTTTTAAATTTATGTATATTGATGTATATATGAAGACGCATATACGCTTGTTTTATAATGTTAATGTTTAATGATGTTAATGTATATATAATGATGATTAATTTTGATAAAACATCGATAAATATATCATATTTCCATATTTCACTCTTCTACATTTTTTAATTTTTTATATTAGTATGAAAGTATGGAAATATGTTATATTTTTCGACGTTTTATTAAAGATGAGGTAAAATAATATTTTCCTTGTGCTAGTTAGGATATATTTAATTTTTGTACTCTATTCTATACAATTAAATTAAAAATAAAAAGTTTGGCATAACTCATGTTTTCATTTCTGAATAATTTTTTTAAATGACATATTTATAATAAATAGGAAGCTACGTATAACCATAGATTTCACTATTATCATCATTAAAAAAATATTTCTTCTTTTATTTTAATTGCATTCAATACATATTTATACGCAATACGAAAGATACATTTTATTAAAAGTAATAATATTCAATATTTTGTTCATACCGTTTTATAATTAGGATGCTGAACGTGCAGAAGGATTAATTGCGTTATTATGAAATGAAACAAGGTAAACAAGGTAAGTAAAGATACAATATTTATAAGCAAACACAATTTAAGTAGCATTTATTCTTGTTAAACGTATAAACATGAAACATTTTTTGTAGTGGCAATCACTTGCACAGTTTAACGTGAAAATATTTTCTCACAGTATTTTAAGTATACTCTCTAAATCTGAATTAGTAAAAACTCAACTAATTAAATAAAAAGGAAGAATTTCAACTGGTCCCGTGCAGAAATTTCAGAGTGGCCCTGGTCCGGGCCAGATCTGGCAAAATCTGGCCCCAATCGGGAATCCCAGTTAGGGCCAGACTCGAAACGAAACGCCTAATCCGATCAAAGCCTGACTGGGGTATCCATGAGGAAGGCCTGATCTGGCCCTGACCAGGCCCCTTCTAATGTTTATTTTTAAAAATATTATTAAAACATAATTTATTTAATAAAAAAGTAAACAAGTAATTAAGAATATTAAACTTTATTATTTAAATATTTGAAAACAATTATCGTTAATTTTACAGAGTTTAAAAGTCTTTCTAATCTATGTCGCATCAACTATCTTTGTAACGTATTGAACAATAAACTTTATATAAATATTTTGAAAAATATTCTGAAACTTGTCATTAGATTCATGTATTTTGTTGAAAATTCTTTTTTTTTTTTATAGAACATTCATCTTTTTGGCCAAAAATTTATCCTTTTTGGTTAAAAATTTTTCAATTTTGTTAATTTGTATTTTTGCTCAAAGTTCATTTTTTATCTGATGACAATTTAACTATTCCATTTTCAGTTGAAACATTATCATGTATATTTTATGAGGTAAAAATTCGACTATTTGGTAGAAAATTTAAGAATTTTGTTGAAAAGTCGTATTTTTGGGTTAGAAAATTAATCTTGTTTGTTGAGAATTCAACTTATTGGTTGAAAATTCAACGATTTGATAGAAAATTCATATTTTTTGTTAAAAAGTCGTCTTTCTGGATAGAACATTATTCTTGTTTGAGAAAGTTCAACTTTTTGTTTAATAATTCAACTATCTTGTTAAAAATCTATATATTTTGCTGAAAAGTCATCCTTGTGGGTATACAATTATTATTTTTGTTTGTTGAAAGTTCAACTTTTTGGTTGATAATTCAACTATCTTGTTAAAAATTTATATATTTGTTAAAAAGTCGTCTTTCTGGGTAGAAAATTATTCTTGTTTGTTGACTGTTCAACTTTTTGGTTGATAATTCAACTATCTTGTTAAAAATTTGTATATTTTGTTAAAAAGTCGTCTTTCTGGGTAGAAAATTATTCTTGTTTGTTGACAGTTCAACTTCTTGGTCGATAATTCAACTAGCTTGATAAAAATTTATCTTTTTTATTGAAAATGATATTTTTTGTCAAATTCAACCATTTGATTGAAAAGTTTTTTGGCACGTGAAGCAAAGAATAAAAAAGTGAGGTTATGATGCCAAAAAGTTACAGCATTAAGTCTATACGCGTACCTTTATAGCATACTAAAAAGAAGAGTTGGCTCTTTCTGTACAATTGGTTCCAATTCTGGATCCCAATTCTCAATCTATTTAGCATTTTCACGCAAAGACGAACAATAAATGATCTTCAAAATGTCGACCATTTCTCGAAGTTCACTATCGGAAATCTTAGAGAGCTGGATAATTCTAGTGAATAATTCTAGTTTGATATGAACACCTCACCCCGGTCTAAAAACTTTGCGTGAATGATTACCCTAGTGAATTAAGAATTATTTAAAGCGATTTATCCACATGACTTTACCGGTTTAGCTGTTTACTGTTCGTCACTTTTACAAAGTTGTCTTCCTTCCGTCCGTTCGTTGCCAAATAATCGAACTGAAGACTAATCGAATACATTCGTGATTAGCGCGGCAAATTCAAATCTAAATGAGTATAAACTCTGAACAGATTAAAAACATACCTACAATAATAATTAAGGGTGTATTCTAGTTCGTGGGCTAAAAAAATAGGCTATTTTCGGGAATTTTTTGTGAGCATATGCTATGGAAGATATGGATATAAAAATTGTTAGGTATGATAAATAAAGTCTTGAAATACAAAAAAAAAAATTCTTTTTGTTCATTTTTTTCAACTTTTACATACGAAATCCGTACTTGAACGCAACGCAATAACTTAGTAGCAAGTTGCCTTCTCCATGATATCTCAGGAGCGGCTTATCTTAAACAAAAAAACCAAAGCTCTTTGGATTCGGTATGACAGTGGCTACAAAATGAACTAAGGATATTAATTTTCAACTAATTTTGTTAATTTTATGTAGAAAAAACCAAAAAAAATTGAAATTAGTTGTTTTTTTTCGCTGTTTTTTGTTTAAAAAAAAATAATAAAAATCAAAATTTTAACATGGTTGTAGTTCACTCTGTGAGCTCTTATGTGTAGAATATGTGGTTAAAATTTCAGAAGGATCGGTCCACTGGTTCTGGAGAAATCGTGGAGCTAGTCCGAAAAAACGTTGTTTTGAGAAAAACGCGTTTAAAGTTTTTTTTAACAAAAAATCATTGCGGTCAGGTGATAACATTTGGGTTAAAAAAAAATACTTATACTGCTCGGATCTTCATAAAAATTGAAAACAATATTCTTAGATACATATAAATTCGAAAAATGTAAAAAAAAATCGATTTTTCCAAAGTGACCAACTAGAATACACCCTTAATACTAACTTCATAATTTTATATTTATTAACTAATTTAAGCTTTTTTTAGTTTTTTCTCGTTTCTTATATTCTTTGCATATGAGAAGTTAAATTTAACTAATTAACTTTAGATTAATCACTGAACTGAAAATTAGTTGAATATTCACTAATTAAGACAGGGAGTAATTTTAAATGTAATTAATTCTAATTTTTAAACTAACTCTGATTTCCAGAGGGTAGCCCAATGTGGCCCCGACCAGGACCACAACATTAGCTATGATCAGGGCCGCATTGAGCTAACCCGATCGGGGCCACGTCGGGAACCAGGATCAAATTGGGCAATTTCTCCACGGGATGAATTAAATTAAACTGAAAAAACATAACTTCTTTATAAATAAATAATAAATAAATTCTTTTAAATAAAATGAACGTGGGTACTATATTATATAAAATTAAATTACAATCGCTCTAAACTCTTAAGATTTCAGGTAAAAATATTGCATTTTCAACAAAAGATATGAATTTTTAACCAAATAGTGGAATTTCCAAGCAAAAAGATGAATTTTCAACTAAAATTATGAATCATCAACAAAAAAATTAATTTGTAAGGAAGTATCAACAACAAGAGAGTTAAATTTTAAGCAAATAGTTGAATTTTTAATTAAAAAGGATGCATTTTGAACCAAATAGTGGAATTTTCAACTAAAAAAGAGATGAATTTTCAACCAAATATTTTTAACCAAATTTTTTCACAATATAGAAATAAAAATCAATATTAAAAAAAAATATTGATTTAGACCAATAGAAAAAAAACAATCAACATCAAATTGTTTAAGACATTTTATCTGGTCAAAACCATAACATAAAAAAAATATAATAGTTAAAATTTTGGAAAAAAAATTAATTTCCATAAAAAGGAATAATTTTCAACAAAATAGTTAACTTTTCAACCAAAGACATGAATTCTCAACTAAAATTATGAATTTTCAACCAAAAAAATGTATTTTCAACAAAATAGTTTAATTTTCAATCAACAGAGGTGAATTTTCAAATCGACCCGAAAATATTAGTTTTCAACAATAAAGTTAATTTTCAACCAAGTAGTTAATTGTTAAATTTTTAACCCAAAAAGACGAATTTTCTTCAGAATACATGAATTTTCAAATAAAAACTATCAATATGCAACCAAAAGTTTAATATAGATACATTTTCAGTTAAAAAAGTTAATTTTCAATTTAAAAAACGAATTTTCAGGAAAATAGGTAGATTTGCCACCAAATAGTTGAATTTTCAACTGAAAAAGATTAAGTTTTAATCAAATAGTTGTATTTTCAACTAAAAAATATAAATCGTCAACCAAATATGAAATAGTTAATTTTGCAGTTAAAACAAAGCATTTTCAAGGAAAAAAATGAATTATCAACCAAAAAAAACGAATTTTCAACTAACAGGGAACAGTATGTAGGTGACCTTTTTTCTTAGGTGCCCAAAATGGTTTTTGGGGGTAAAAACCACCCCCGAAAAGTGTGGCACCAAATACCCATTTAATTGTTTCACAAATAGCAGCGGTATCTTTCACAATGAAACCAACTGGAAAAATACCCACACAATGAGAGATAAAAAATGTCATTTTCTCAAATTCGTCGAAAATTTTTTAGGGGGCTGAACTACCCCAAATTTATTTTTGATTACCCAAAAAGTTGCCAAACAGGCATGCTTTCTACCCAAAAAATCTGGAAAAAATATATGTTGCATGCGACAACAAAATAAAGTTTACGTATTTTTACATTTTCACAAAACATTATACTTCATGGGTTAACTACCCTTAAGTACATTTTATTGTGTTTCTGTAAAATAAAGCAGATTTTTAAAACAAAACCAATTATCAAAATGTTCTTATAGTGAGACGTGAGATGTGTTTTTCTAACATTTTTCGAAGCATTTTTGGGGCCCAAAATTATTTTTGATTACACAAAAATTGCCAAAAAGTAGTAAATCGGGCCGAAAAATTTAGAAAAAAATATATGTTGCTCGCGATAATTAAATAAAGTTTACGTGTACCTGAATTTTCACCAAAAAAGTATTTTCTATGGGGTAACCACCCTTAAGGATATTTTATTAGGTTTCTCTAAAAAAAAGCAGCTTTTTAAAACGAAACCAATTTTTCCAATTGGTTTTGTTTTAAAAAGCTGCTTTATTTTAAAGAAACATAATCAAATGTACTTAAGGGTGCTTACCCCCTAGAAAATAATTTTTCGTGAAAATGCAAAAACACATAAAAATAATTTAATTATTGTGAGCAACATATATTTTTTTCAAATTTTTTGGCCTGAATTGACTACTGTATTGCTGTTTTTGTGTTATCAACAATAATTTCGGGGTAGTTTACCCCCCTGAAAACTTTTCGAAAAATTTGAAAATATCATATTTAGGATTTCTCATTGTGCGGAAATTTTTCCAATTGGTTTTGTTTTAAAAAGTTGATTTATTTTAAAGAAACATAATAAAATGTACTTAAGGGTGCTTACCCCCTAGAAAATAATTTTTCGTGAAAATGCAAAAACACATAAACATAATTCAATTATCATGAGCAAGATATATTTTTTCGAAACTTTTTTGTCTGAATTTACTCCTGTTTGGCAATTTTTGTGTAATCAAAAATAATTTTGGGGTAGATCACCCGCCTACAAATTTTTCGAAAAATTTGAGAAAATCAGATCTTTCATGTCTCACTATAAGGACATTTTTATAATTTGTGTTGTTTCAAAAATCTGCTTTATTTTAGAGAAACATAATAAAATATTTTTAAGGGTAGTTACCCCATGGAAAATAATTTTTTGTGAAAATGAAAAAACACCTAAACTTTATTTTATTGTCACATGCAACATATATTTTTTCCAGATTTTTCAGGCTGAAATCATGTCTGTTTGGCAATTTTTTGATTAATCAAAAATAATTTTCGGGAAGTTCACCCCCCTAAAAATTTTTTGACAAATATACTAAGAAAGATTAATTTTTAACTAATGAAGGGAATTTTTGAACAAGCAAGATTCTTCAGTCAAAAAAGAATAAAAATTCAACCAAATTGTTGAATTTTTATTTGAATTATAAAAACGAAAATATGAATTTTTAATTAAAAGAGTTCATTTTTAGCCAAAAAGTTGAATTTTCAAACAAAAAAATTAAATTTTTAACCTCATAATAAATTTTGTTGACCAGAACAGATGAATTCTCAACTAAAAATACTTTTAAAAAAATAATAATTTTCAACCAAAAATAGTTGGATTATCTTATTTTCTTTGTTAAGACAAAAAAATTAGGAATATTTAGGAATAGTTAGATTTTATGTTAAAAAATTAGTGTAAAAAAACTAATTTTAAAAAAGTAGGTTAATTTTAAATCAAAGAAATGAATTGTTAACTAAAATGAAGAATAATCAACTCAACAAAATTAATTCTTCACGATATTGTTGAATTTGTCACCAAAAAGATAAATTTAAAGCAAGCAGATTTATTTTGATACAAAGAAGACGAATTTTCAACTCAAAAAAATCAAATTTCAAACAAAAATGGAATAGTTACATTTTCAGTTAAAAAAAAAATAATTTTCGACAAAAAACCGGATTTTTAACAAATATAAGTGAAATTTGCAAAAAAATAAATAAATCTTCAACCAAGTAGATTATTTTGTTACTGAAATGATGAATCTACAACTAAAAGATGAATTAAAAAAAAAATAGTTAAACTTTCGGGCAATTATTTGAATTTTCAACCAAAAAAAGATGATTGCTCACCGAAAAATGTTGTAGTTGATGTTTTACCCAAAAAATATTTTAGTTTGAATTTAAAAACCATTGCATTTTTTACAAAAAAGACGAATTTTCAATCAGAAAATATGAAATTTCAACCAAAAGTGGAATAGTTAAATTTTCAGTTGAAGAAATTAATTTTCAACAAAATAAACAAATTTTCAACAAGTTACATTTTTAAGAAAAGTGAATGAATCTTTAACCAAGCAGATTAATTTTATGCTAAAATTATGAGTCTCCAACCAAAAAAATGTATTAAAAAAAATAGTTCAACTAAAAAAGATCAAATTTCAACAAAAAATTGAATAGTTAAATTTTCAGTTGAAAAATTAATTTTTAACAACAAAAAAACGAATTTTCACCAAATTAGTTGAATTTTCAACCAAAAAAATTTGAGTCCTGAACGAAAAATTTTGTAGTTGATATTTCAACGAAAAAATATTTTAGTTTAGATTTAAAAACATTTTAATTCATCCAAAGTAGACGAATTTTCAATCAGAAATGATAAATTTTCAACCAATAATTGAATAGTTAAATTTTCAGTTAAAAAAATTTATTTTCAACATAAAATAAACGAATTTTCAAGAAAATAATTCAAATATCGGGCAATTATTTGAATTTCCATCCAAAAAAGATGAATTTGAAACAAAAACTGTGATTTTTGATATTCCAAAAAAGAATAATTTTGATTTGGAATCAAAAACAGTTGAATTTAATAAAAAAATACGAATTTTTCACTAAAAAAGATAAAATTTCAAACAAAAACAGAATAGTTATATTTTCAGTAAAAAAAATTATTTTTAACAAAAGTAAAGAATTTTCAACAAATAAGTTAAATTTTCAACAATAAAAATAAATCTGCAATCAAGCAGATTATTTTTATGTTAAAATGATGAATCTATAACCAAAAGAGGATTTAAAAAAAAAACTTTCCTGGGATTAGTTAAATTTTCAACCAAAAAAATATGAATTCTCAACGAAAAATGTTGTACTTGATATTTCAACGAAAAAATATTTGAGTTTAAATTTAAAAACGGTTTAATTTATCCAAGAAAGACGAACTTTTAATTAGAAAAGATAACATTTCAACCAAAAATGGACTAGTTACATTTTCAGTTAAAAAATTTATTTTTAACAAAAGTAAAGAATTTTCAACAAATAAGTTAAATTTTCAACAACAAAAAATAAATCTTCAACCCAGTAGATTATTGTTTTACTAAAGTCTACAACCAGAAAAATTAATTAAAAAAAAAATTATTATTTTAATTTTAAATAAAAAACAGTAGAATTGAACCAAAAAAGATTAAATTTCTGTTAAAATACATGGATTTTCGAAAAAAGTTTTAAGAAAACACGACAAATTTAAATCAAATATTTATTTTATACTTTATATTTAGCCAGAAAGGATGACTTTTTAAACAAATTTTTTAATTTTCAGCAAAAGAATTAAATTTTATACCAAATAATAAAATTTTCCACTCAACTACATGAATTACAAACCAAAAATATAATAGTAGACTTATAAACCAAAAATAATTGTATTTCAAACAAAAATAGTTCCATTCTTTTACATTTTCGATAAATAAATTGGAATTTTAATAATATATAAAAAAAGTTCCATAAAAACTTAGTAAAATGCAATGGAAGGGCTTGGGGGGGGGGGGGGGGGATTTCAGAAAGAAACCTTACCAATTTGCCGATGAGCAGAGTATTACAGAGTATTACAGAGTATTTTTTGTTTTTAAACTTCGCGCCAATTATATATGCGCAAAAACAATTGCGCAAACTGTCGCAGTTTTTAGAAAATGAATTTCTGCCACAATTTTGACCACCAAATACCAAAAACTACCACCAAATGGCTACTAAAAGATTTCAAAAAAAGAATTTTTTGAATATATTTAAAATTGGCTTGAAAGTTTCGATTTAGCACGCCAGTTATGAAAATTTTCCAGTTTTTGCAATTTTAACCAGCAAATATAAAAATCATCAACAAACTACCATCAAATTTTGCCACATATAATAATTTTGATGTAATAGGCAGATTAAAAGAGACTGTTAGTCTCTCATTTGACCAGTGCTCCCAATTCAGCTTCCCAACTGCACTGCGCATGCGTTGCATCGACAGTCTCATTGACTGTAAATGGCGCGCTTTTATGAAACTATTACATGTGTAAATTATCCTTTTATAATAAATCATCATTATGAAAATAATAACAATTAATTTTTAGATCACAAAATAGTCTTTTAGAGTGCAAGGTGAAATAATTATCTGATTATACTCTTCACAAATAAATTATTGATTTTAAATTCGAAGGAAGGAATACCTTTTTGCACCAATCTAAATTTTAAATCATTCATAATATTTTTCTGTACTTTATGATTATTATATATTGTAAAAATTGATTTGCATATTTAATCATTTCAAATAAGCGCGCGATCAACATCCAATGAGGCTGCTGGTGCGACGCATGCGCAGTGTGGTTGGGGAGCCAAATTGGGAGCGCTGATTTGACTAGCTGACTTCCGGCTTTCTACCCCTTCTTCCTGACCGCTTCGCCAAGAACACGACAAGTTCCGCCGTCCGCCATTAAGCCATTCGCCATTTTGTTCCTCACGCGTGTTCAAGGCTTCTCCTAATTTTCTCCGAAGAAAAGTGCATTTCCCATCAAAAGTAGGAAAAATCGTGTGAAAATGAGTTACGGTCGTCCACCGCCCCGTATCGACGGGATGGTTTCCCTAAAAGTGGACAATTTGACGTATCGAACGACGCCGGAGGATCTGCGACGCGTTTTCGAGAGATGCGGCGAAGTCGGGGATATTTACATACCACGCGACCGTTTTACCCGAGAAAGCCGTGGATTCGCTTTCGTCAGGTAAGTTGAGCCCAAATGCTCGAATTGAACCTTTTTTTCTCAACAATTCGATCTTTTATCTCAATAAAGTTGAAAATTTCCCTCTTAAACGAATGCATGACGTCATCCAACGCTTTGACACCGCTACTTTTTCCCTCATTTAAATGGCTTGGGCGCGCAGCCTTGCAAGCATTTCAGGCGTTGCCAAAAATTGAGTCACCCATTTTGTATCTTCTCTTTTTCAAATCCTGTATCATTTTTAATGATTTTTCCAGTTTTAAATGTTGAGCTTTATTATGGATTTCTACTCCGAACTACTTTTTGGCTCCAAAATTACTCTCCGAAGCCAAACATTTAGCTTCTAAATTTGATTTTTTATTTAAAGATTTTAAAAGTTTTAATTCATTTTAGCGAAAATTTGTAATATTGGTTGAATGTACATACACATAACAGGAATATAATATGTAACATTTAGGATTTTTTATCGCTTTTCTGATTTTTGGGGCTGTCCTGGTTTTTCGTGTCCGAAAACGAAACTTCGCGAATTTTCTGACGTGGATCTAAATTTTGTTCACAATTTGTGAGGGCGCAATCTCATTGTGACTGTTCAATTAAAGTTTAAAAACTTGAAATTGTGGAATTTTACTAATATTTAAAAAAAGGGAAACGTCAAATTGCATAAAAAGTAGTTCTGAATATTATTTCAAGTAATTAACATATTGTACAGATTGTAATCATTTAATTATTACTTAAAGACAGATTTTGACCTTGAAAAAGTTACTTGTATAATTTATAACCATATAATTTTGTTATTTTGTTCAAAATTCAACAATTATGTTAAAAATAAAAAGTTAATCTTTTTCGTTGAACATTCATCTGTTTCGTTGAAAATTTGTCTTTTTAGGTTGAAAAATCAACTATTTGGTCGAATATTAACTTTTTTTTGGAAAATTCAGCTTTTTGACATGAAAATTCCACATTTTGAATTTTTTGGTATTGATTGAAAATTCGACTCTGGTTTAAAAATTAATCTATTATCCTAGAAATTTCATTTTTTTTGCTAAAAAATGTAACAGCTTGGTTGAAAACTAATCTTCATTTTTGAGGCTTTTTCAGTCCATGTTCGATTGAAGGTTTATCTTTTTGACTAAAAATTAATTTCTTTGGTTACAAATTTTAATATTTAATTGAAAAATCATTTTTTTGTTTGTTAAAAATCAATCTTAACTAAAAATAGAACTTCCCATTTTGGTTAGAAATTAATTTCTTTGGCTAAACATTTCGCTATTTTGTTGCAAATTCATGTATTTTGTTAAAAATTCTGTTTTTTTTTCTTCTCTTAGAAAGTTAATCTTATTGGCTGAAAATTTATCTGTTTGGGCGAACATTAATTTCTTTGGTTAAACATTTAAATATTTTGTTGACAAATATTTGTTTGTTTGTTAAAAATTAATCTTTTTAACTGAAAAAAAGCTTCAATTTTTGGTTGGAAATTGATTTCTTTGGTTAAAATTTCATGCAATTTGTTGAAAACTCAACTTTTTGTGGTGGAATATTAATCTTCTTGGCGAAAAATTCATTTTTTTGTTCAGATTCCTCATTTTGGTTCAAAATTAATTTCTTTGGTTAAAAATTTAACTATTTTGTTCGAAATTCATGTATTTTGTTTTTTAAAAAAAAATGTGGAAAATTGATCTTTGTGGTTGAAAATTTATATTTTGGGTTAAACATTAAATTCTTTACTTCAAAATTAAAACTAAAAATATGACTTTCATTTTTACTTGAAAATTGATCTTTTTTTGGTTGAAAATTGATTTCTTTGGTTAAAGATTTGACTGTTTTGTTGAAAATTCATGTATTTTGTTAAAATTTCTTTTTTTTTTAATTTAATGTTATTGGTTGAAAATTTATCTTTTTGGGTGAATATTAATTTCTTTGGTTAAAAATTTAAATATTTTGTTGAAAAATCTTTTTTTTTTGTTTGTTAAAAATTAATCTTTTTAACTGAAAATATAACTATTCAATTTTTGGTTGGAAATTAATTTCTTTGGTTAAAAATACATGCATTTTGTTGAAAATTCAACTTTTTGTAGAAGAATATTAATCTTCTTGTTGAAAAAATCCTTTTTTTGTTCAATGATTCCTGATTTTAGTTGAAAATTAATTTATTTAGTTAAAAATTTAACTATTTTGTTGACAATTTATGTATTTTGCTTTAAAAAAAATTAGAAAATTAATATTAGTGGTTGAACATTAAATTCTTTGCTAGAAAATTTTTTTTTTATGCAACTGAAAATATAACCATTTAATTTTTACTTGAAAATTTATCTTTTTTTTGGTTAAAAATTATTTTTGTGAAATTTCATGTGTTTTGTTAAAATTTCCTTTTTTTGTAGAAAGTTAATGTTATTGGTAGAAAATTTATCTTTTTGGATGAACATTAATTTCTTTGGTTAAAAATTTAAATTTTTTGTTGGTTTTTGTTAAAAATTTGTCTTTTTAACTGAAAATATAACTATTTCACTTTTGCTTGAAATTTTTTGGTTTCTTTTTTGTTGAAAATTCATCTTTTTGGTTGAAAATTATTTTTTTAACTGAAAATTGAACTTTCAGTTTTTCAAATCTTGTATAATTTTTACAAATTTTCCGGGATTAAATGTTTTGCTTTATTATGGATTTCTACTCGGACATACTTTTTGGCTCCAAAATTACCCTCCGAAGCCAAACATTAAGCTTCTAAATTTTATTTTTTATTTAAAGATAAAAGATTATATAATTAAATTTCAAAAACTTTAAAATGTGGAGTTTTACTAATATCAAAAAAACAAGAAAAACGTCGAATTGCATAAAAAGTAGTTCTGAATAGTATTTAAAATAATTAACATATTGTACAGATTGTAATCAATTCATTATTACTTAAAGAAAATTTTTGAACTCGTACAAGATACTTGTATAATTTATAAACATATAATAATAATAATTTTTGGGTTGAAAAATTAACTATTTGATCGAATATTAACTTTTTTCTTGAAAATTTGGCTTTTTGCCTGAAAATTCCGCATTTTAAATGTATTTTTTTTTCTTTATTGGCTGAAAAATCTTGGTTGAAAATTCGACTCTGCTTTAAAAATTAATCTATTGTCGTAGAAATTTCATTTTTTATTGCTGAAAAATGCAAGTGCATGTTGGATTGAAAATTTATGGCTGAACATTACTTTCTTCGGTTAAAAATTTAAATATTTTGTTGATAAATCTTTTTTTTGTTGTTAAAAATTAATCTTTTTAACTGATAATATAGCTATTCCATTTTTGGTTGGAAATTAATTTCTTTGGTTAAAAATTCATGCATTTTGTTGAAAATTCAACTTTTTGTGGTAGAATATTAATGTTCTTTGTTAAAAATTAATTTTTTTTTGTTCAAAGCCTCCTCATTTTAGTTGAATATTAATTTCTTTGGTTAAAAATTGAACTTGTTTTGTTGAAAATTCATGTATTTTGCTTAAAAAATTTTTTTTGTAGAAAATTAATATTAGTGTTTGAAAATTTATCTTTTTGGTTGAAAGTTAATTTTTTAACCAAAAAATGACTCGAAGACTTGCGAAAGAAAAGGTTAGCGTTAGAAGGCACTTTCGTTCAATATTCACGAGATGTATGTTTAAACTGAAAATTGCGCTTTTTATCGTGATCCGCAACCGAGTCCGTTCCAAATTTAGGATCATATCACGTCGAGATTATCAACTTCCACATTCTATTTTTTGAAACTGAATAATTTGTTTAAGTTCTTCTTTTTTGGCCGCAATTCAAAAACACTTCAGCTCGAGAGTAAACTTTTGTTTTATCTTTAAATTGTGATTTCGATTTTACAGAATGTTACTTCGTTCTCCTGAAAAATTCCAATTCTGTTGGTTATCTAGTTATTTACTGCAATCCCTTCAAATATTGAAATTCGTTTTTAATACTTCAAAAATATTAGGTTAGAAAACTGGAAATTTTGCTTAAAAATCACACTTTTTGATTTCGGACTACTTGAATTTTACACGAGAACCTTGACTTTTTTTTGCTTTTAAAACAGTTATTTTATTGAAATACGAAGAGTAATTTAAATCTTTTAGTCTATTATGAAAGAAACATCTCCTTTAGAATAAATCTTGTTACTGAAAAGTTGTTTATATATCAAGATATAATTTATCTTTTGTTCATTACAGAATAAATAAAGAGATTTCGAGGCACTTTTTGTAGACTGTTCCAATTATTTTATAGATTGCAATGAACAGACTTTGATATTTCGATGTTAATTCCGTTTCAAAATTAGATTTTAAAATATTTAAAAGGATTTTAAACGTTTCACAAAGATTTAAAAAAGGCGTGCACACTAAATTTCAAAGATTTTAAAACTTTCAAAAGATTTGAAGGATTTCAAACGATTTTAAAAGTTTTTAAAAGATTTTAAAAAATTTCAAATAATTCAATAATTTCAATGAATACAAAAGGTTTCACAAACAAAGATTTCACAAGTATTTCACAAAGATTTCAAGGATTACAAAGCTTTTACAATAATTTCCCAAAGATTTCGAACATTTCATAAAGATTGCAAGGAGATTTAAAAACATTCAAAAGAGTTCAGGGGTTTTACAGATTTTAAAAAGGTTATGGTAAACCAAACATTTCAAAGATTTGAAACGATTTGAAATTTTTTTAGATTTCCAGAATTTTAAGATTTCAACAACGCTGCAGTACATCAGATTTCAAAACACTTCAAAGATTTTTAACGATTTGAAATTTTTAGAATATTTCACAAAGATTTTAAATACTTCAATAATTTCAAATCAAGACAATAGATTTCAGAAATATTTCAAAGAATTCGTACGGATTTCAAGAATTTCCAAGATTTCAACAAGGGTGCAGTAGAACAGATTTCAAAGATTTTAAAACATTTCAAAAATTTGAAACGATTTTAAATTTTCTTAGAAGATTTCGAAAGATTTTACAAAGATTTCAAATATTCCAGTGATTTCAAACGAATACAATAAATTTCAGAAAGATTTTGCAAAGATTTCAAAGAATTAATAAGAATTTCAAAATATTTTAAGAATTTCAAAGATTTGAAAAAGGGTACAGTACAGCAGATTCCAAAACATTTTAAACAATTTCAATTTTTTTAAACAAGATTTCAAATATTCCAGTGATTTCAAACGAATACAATAAATTTCAGAAAGATTTCACAAATATTTCAAAAGAATTAATAAGAATTTCAAAATATTTCAAGAATTTCAAAGATTTGAAAAAGGTTACAGTACACCAGATTTCAAAACATTTCAGCGATTTCAAAAGGTTTCAACAAATTTGAGAAGATTTCAAAAATTTTACAAAAATTGTAAAAGATTTCTCGCAGGTTTCACAGAAATTTCAAGATTTCACAAACATTTTAAATACTTCAATATATTTCAAGGAATTCACAAAGATTTCAAAGATTTCGAAAAATATCCCAAAGATTTTACAAAAATTTTAAAAGATTTCTCAAAGTTTTCACAGAAATTTCAAGATTTTACAAAGATTTGAAATATTTCAAGGAATTCGCAAAGATTTCAAAATATCTCAAAGATTTTACAAAAATTCTAAAAGATTCAAAAAGATTTCTCACAGGCTTCACATAAATTTCAAGATTTCACAAAGATTTGAAATATTTCAAGGAATTCACAAAGATTTCGAAAAATATCCCAAAGATTTCAAAGATTTTATAAAAATTTCAAAAGATGTCTCAAAGGTTTCACAGAACTTTCAAGATTTCACAAAGATTTTAAGTACTTCAAAAGATTTCAAGGAATTTACAAAGATTTCAAAATATTTCAAAAATTTTGAAAAATATCCCAAAGATTTTACAAAAATTTCAAAAGATTTCGAAAAATATCCCAAAGATTACAAAAATTTCAAAAGATTTCTCAAAAGTTTCACAGAAATTTCAAGACTTCACAAAGATTTTAAATACTTCAAAATATTTCGAAGATTTCATAAAGATTTAAAAGGTTTCAAAGACTTTACAAAGATTTAAAAATATCCCCAAAGATTTCATAAAGACAACATATGTTCTCAACAAATTAAGAATTTGTTTATTTAGGGTTCTGCTTGCTGTAGAAATTGTTTGCCAATAAAAAATGAAATGGCTCATTTTTTCGCATGTATAAAAAACAGTTATTTCATTATTTGATGTAAAAAAAGAGATCTGGAAAAACTTGATTTCTTGACCTGGAAAGGACCTTGCATTTTGTTCCTAAGAATCGCTGGACATCCTGCGGAATTTTGGAAGATTATGTTTTCATATATAAATTTGATGCTGCACACTTGTTCTTAATAAAAAAAAATTGTTTCAGATTTTATGACAAGAGAGATGCCGAGGACGCGCTAGATGCCATGGATGGACGGCTTTTAGATGGCAGGGAGCTAAGAGTACAAATGGCTCGATATGGCAGGCCAACTTCTCCACACAGAAGTCGCGGTAGTCGCCGACGTGGTGGACGGTAAATATTTGAAATTCTATATTTACACTCAAGAAACAGACGTCTGTGACTAATTTTTGTCTTTATTTTTCCTCGTTGGATTTATAGAGAATTTTTCGAGACCGTGGAGTTTATAAATTTTTAGAATTTTTATATGTCTTCATTTTTAAGCGTAGATTTTCAATTAAAAAAATTTTTTAATGCAGTTTTAGAGATTTAAACAATTAAAAATTAGAAGCGTTTTAATTTACAAAAATTTTCGATAAAAAACGTTTCAAGTTGATCAACTGTTAACGTAAATTAATTAATTATTTTTAAATCTGAAGTGTTAAAAATTGAACAATTTACTGATTTTAAAGTTAAAAATTTAAGGTTTCAATTCAGATTTTCGCATTTATATATGTAGAAGATAAATTAAATATTCAAATCTAAACAACTTAAAACTTAATTGTTTGGAATAGAAAGCCTTGAATCGTTAAAATTGAACAATTATTAATTTGAATCATTAAACAATAAAATAATTAAACTTAAAAGGATTTATGTATAAAAAACATTTAAATTGCAAGATTCTAATTTTAAAAGACAGGGAAGAAATTTTGGTGTTTAAGTTTTTCTTCAAATTGGAAGAGGAACTGTTTTGTCTTTTACATTTTTATTGAGTTGAAGGGGGAAAATTTTTATGTTTTTAACATGTTTATTGATTTGAAACGGATGAAATTTTTGTTTTCAATTTTCTTCTGAATTGGACGAGTCCCTTTTTTGTTTTTATCATTTTTATTGAATTGGAAGGGATGCAATTTTTATTTTCAGTCTTTTTTATTTGAATTTCGTTTGAATTTCAAAATTCTAATTTTAAA
>CAKNYM010049822.1:22061-49501 GCA_932195095.1 Andricus curvator
CTTCTTATTAGCATTTTTATTGAGTTGAATGGAGGAACTTTTTATTTGAATTTCGTTTGAATTTCTAAATTGTAATTTTAAAAGAATGGGAAGAAGTCTTGCTATTTAAGTTTTTTCCAAATTGGAAGAGGAACTTTTTTGTTTTTAATTTTCATCGAGTTGAAGGGGAGGAAATTTTCATTTTCAATTTATTTCTGTATTGGAAGATGCCTTTTTTTGTTTTTATCATGAGTTGTAAGGAATGACGTTTTGGTTGTTTATTTTTCTTCTGAATTGGAAGAGGCCATTTTTTCTTTTTAGCACTTTTATTGAGTTGAAGGGGGAACTTTTTTTTTGAATTTCAAAATTCTAATTTTAAAAGGGAAGAAATTTTGGTATTAAAGTTTTTTTTTAATGGGAAGAGGAAATTTTTTGTTTTTTAAATCTTTTTATTGATTTTGAAGGGTGGAAATTTTGGTTATTTAGTCTTCTTCTGAATTGGAACGTGGACTTTTCTTTTTATGATTTTTAGTGTCTTAGAAGGAAGAAAATTTTTATTTTAATTACAAAAAAAATGTCCATCAGTTCGGTAGAAAATTAATTTTTTGTAATTGACAATTTAGCTATTCCATTTTTGGTTGAAAATTGATCTTTTTTAGTTTAAAAATCGATTATTTGGTTGAAAATTCAATTATTTTGTTAAAAAATCGTCTTTTCTGGTGGGAAATTAATCTTTTTGTTTGAAATTTCATCTGTTTGGTTAAAAATAAAAGTTCTTGGTTGAATATTAAACTCTTGTTAAAAATTGGTCTTCGTGGTTTAAAATTCATCACTTTCGTTAATTTTTTTTGTGGGAAATTATTTGAGTAGACCTTCTATATTAATTCAATTGGAATTTAAGTCGAAAAAGGGAAAAAGCTGTGAAGCCTGCGATAAAAAATAGGAATTTTGATAATTTATACTCTTATAGACTAAAAAATAACATTTTAAATAAACATTGAAGGTCATTTTTAATGCCCGAAAAATTTTAAGACACTATTTTTAAAAATTTGTGATACTATTTACACTATTAAGTTTGAAATACTATTTTCAGGTCACGTAGTCGCAGCAGGGATCGTCGACGTTCCCGATCTCGATCCCGTTCCAGGTCACGTAGTCGCGACAAGGATCGCAGCAGGCGCTCTTACAGTCGTAGTCACAGTCGCTCTCGATCGGACAGCAAAAGCTCGCGAGGAAAGTCCCATTCCCGAAGCAAGTCAGCTGACAGAACGAAGGACAGTCGTTCCAAATCTAGGTAAATTTCTGACTTATCGATTAAATTGCCAAGGTGACGACTTGACCGGGAAATGACCGGGAATGTATTTGAAAAACCGGGAATTTACTTCTGATCGCAGCAAAATTCAAGTTTTCATTATTCTAACAATTTTGGTCAATTTAGAAAAGTGATTTCTACTTTATCTACAGTCGCGGGTTAAAAATTTATCTTTTTTGGATGTAAATTCAACTATTTGGTTGAAAATTGATATTTTTTATGTAAAAATTAAACTATTTGTTTAAAAATTTAACTGTTGCATTTTGGGTTGAAAATTTATCTTTTCTAGTTCAAAATTAAACAATTTGGCTGAAAACTTATCTTTTTTAATTGAAAATTGAACTAATTCGTTGAAAATTTACATATTTTGTTAAAAAATTGATTTTTGGTGTAGAAGATGATCTTTTTCTTTGAAATTTAATCTCCTTGTTTAAAAATTCTTCTTTTTGGTTAAAAATTCAAGTATTCCAGTTAAATATTTATCATTTTAGTTGAAAGTTAAACTCTTTTGTTAAAAATTGATTTTTTTTTGAAGATTCATCATTTTAATTAAAAATGATTTTTTCTCTTCAAACATGAGACTATTTGATTGAAAATCTTTTTCTTTGTATAAAAAGGATGTTTTTTTGCCGAAAATTTAACTACTTTGTTGAAAATTTGTTTCATTTTTTGTAGAAAATTATTTTTTTTTTAACTGACATGTAACCATTATTCTAGTTGAATATTCCATAATTCTAGTAAAAATTCATCTCTTTGGTTCAACATTCATTTTTTGATTAACAATTTAATTATTCAATTTTTGGTTGAAAGATGATCTTTTTCGCTTTAAATTCAACTATTCTAGTTAAAGATTCATCATTTTTTAGTTGAAAATTCGTCAGTTAGGTTGTATATTTGGCTTCTTTAATTGAAAATTTAAGTATTTCGTTAAAAATTGTATTTTTTGGTAAAAAATTAACCTTTTTGTTTGATAATTAATCTTATCGTTTAAAAATTAATCTTTTTGGTTGAAAATTCAAGTGTAACAGTAAAATATTTATCATTTTAGTTGAAAATTCATCTTTTGGTTGAAAAATCCTCAGTTTGATTGAAAATTAATTTCTCCAACTAAAAATTTAACTGTTACATTCTGGGTTTAAAATTTATATTTTCTAGTTCAAAATTCAACAATTTGACTGAGAATTTATCGTTTTTAATTGAAAATTGAACTAATTCGTTGAAAATTTACATGCTTTGTCAAAAAATTGATTTTTTCTGTAGAAAAAGATCTTTTTCTTTGAAATTTAATCTCCTTGTTGAAACATTCTTCTCTTAGGTTGGAAATAAAATTACTTGGTTGAAAGTTAAACCCTGTTGTTACAAATTGATTTTTTGTTGTTAATGATTCATAATTTTAATTAAAAATTCATTTCTTTGCTTCAAACATGGACTATTTGATTGAAAACTTGTTTTCTTTGGATAAAAAGGATTTTTTGCCGAAAATTTAACTATTTTGTTGCAAATTTGTTTCTTTTTGAAAATTAGTTTTTTGTTTTAACTGAAAATGTAACCATTATTCCAGTTGAATATTCCATAATTCTAGTAAAAAATTCATCTCTCTGGTTCAACATTCATTTTTTGATTACAAATTTAATTTTTGGTTGAAAAATGATCTTTTTCGTTTAAAATTCAACTATTCCAGTTGAAGATTCATCATTTGTATATTTGTCTTCTTTAATTGAAAACTCAAGTATTTCGTTAAAAATTGTATTTTTTGGTAAAAAATTAACCTTTTTTTTTGATAATTAATCTTATAGTTTAAAAATTCATCTTTTTGGTTGAAAAATCATCAGTTTGGTTGAAAATTAATTTCTCCAACTAAAAGTTTAACTGTTACATTTTGGGTTGAAAATTTGTCTTTTTTAATTGAAAATTGAACTAACTCGTCAAAAATTCACGTACTTTGTTAAAAAGTCGATTTTTTGGGTAGAAATGATCTTTTTCTTTGAAATTTCATCTCCTTGTTTAAAAATTCTTCTTTTTGGTTAAAAATTCAAATATTCCAGTTAAAAATTTATCAATTTAGTTGAAAATTCATCTTTTAGGTTGGAAATAAAATTTGGCGGAAAGTAAACTTTTGTTAAAAATTGATTTTTTGTTGTAGAAGATTCATCATTTTAATTAAAAATTCATTTCTTTGCTTCAAACATGGACTATTTGATTGAAAACCTTTTTCTTTGGATAAAAAGGATTTTTTTGCCGAGAATTTAACTATTTTGTTGAAAATTTGTTTCTTTTTTTGTAGAAAATTATTTTTTTCTTTAAACTGAAAACGTAAACATTATTCCAGTTGAATATTCCATAATTCTAGTTCAAAATTCATCTCTTTGGTTCAACATTCATTTGTTGATTACAAATTTAATTATTCAATTTTTTATTGAAAAATTATCTTTTTGATTTAAAATTCAACTATTCCAGTTAAATATTCATCATTTTAGTTGAAAATTCATCTTTTTGTTTTAAAATTCAACTATTCCAGTTTTAGATTGATAATTTTATTTTGCAATTTTTTGCTCTGTTGTGTTAAAGGATGTTTAGAATGAACTTCATGAATTAAAATAAATGTTTGCGTTTTGCGGGAAATATGAATATGTTACTTTTAGTTGTCTGGAAAAATTGAAAAACTTGACCGGGAATTTAAAATCGTCCATTCTTTTTCCTACAATATACCCGAATTTACGATTTTCTATTTTTATTTTACAGGGACTGAACTGCTACAGCGTAAATTGGATGTAATCTGTAAACAGGCATAATCGAGATGCTCCTGTGTGAAAGCAGAATATTCTGAAAAAGGTATTCTATTATTCTATACCTACACAATACTTGGCACATTCAATCCCCTTTTATTATTCGCGTAATTATTAACCATGGTGACTCATTTTTGGATAGCAAAAAACTAGGATCAATAATTTTATTGTAATTCTAAAACTTGTCTTTGTTGACAAAGAAATCCTGATTCAACATTTTGAGCTGCTTTAACTAGCAATCTGAAACAGCGTGTTACATATTGCGACGTTGGCCTTCACGAAAATAAAATTGCATTTCGATTAGGACTAGCGAACGCTTTTGTGAAATTATTCTTCACAAGCAAGATGTGTTTTTTTTTGTTATTTTTTTTTTGTAATCCTAGCAATATGTACTGTGAAAAAAATGTATATTTGATCGTAAACGTCCCATTTTCAAGGTCTTTTTTTCTGTTTTCAATATTTCAAATCGACGCTTTTGCTTGAATAATGTATTATACAGTCGTAGCTAGAAACCTCGAAATTATGTACTTTATAAAGTCAAGTTACACACACACACAAAAAAAGCTTTATCCAAACAGTTGTTTACACAGTATAAAATCGAGGTTTCAGCGAGTTTTTGTCCCTTAGTTTTCTTTTTTATAAGAATAATCTAGAACAGGGATTTCTACAACTGTCATAGACTCTAAGTTCACCGTTTCTGTATCTATTCAGGAAATTATACGTATGTAAGTTTGTCATTTATAATAAAGCATAGCGATTTGTTTAAGCCAGAAATCTATTTGGAAACTAGTTACTTGTCAGTCAGTCAGTCAGTCGATGACAGAACAATCGATTTTACTGTTTATAAATTTGTCCAAGGTTTTCAATGATTCGATTTCTTTTCTTTTAATACATATCTGAGGGATTATCTTTTTCTCCTCACCTACTACCTCGTCTCTAAAGTAAAGAATCTTGAGGTCTGAAATGGTTATTCTCCATAACTAAGTTGTTATTTTATGGTGCCACAGGCGGTGGAAAGGAGTGGCGTGGCGAGTGTAGCTGAGAGTAGCTGATGATGGGGTAGCTGAGAGTAAGCAGTAAGCCGAGGTTGCAGTAGCGAGCAGGTTCGCGTTTGGGGGGTGCAGAAATAGCACGAGTCCGAGTCCGAAGCAGCCTTTCGACTTACAAGTGGAAAGGGAGTGTGTAGAAGGGTGGTGCGCCCATATTTTCAAATAGTGATACCGAAAAAGGTGCTCAATTTTTTGTCTTTTTGCTAAATTTAACGCAAATTTGAGCTTGCTCTTGAAAGTGAAAAAGTTGATTTTCAAATAATTACGTCGAAGGGTTAACCACTACTAAATTCAAGGCTACAACTGTTTCTTAAGTCTCTTCAGTTCTTGTGCATTTTCATTAGTGGTGTGCAAAAAATAATGTTATTTCATCCAAAACAGAATCCAATTTTTCAAAACCGATTCCACCTGAGATTGAATCGAAAAAATTCGTTTCTCGTTGGATCGTATTGAATATTTTTGATTTGATCTCAGTTTGGACCCGAGTCCAGGCCTCGGACTCACCACACAATTCACACTAACTGACACTTTTTTTGAGCGGTGACACTATTTTTCTATTATTTCGAGAGAAAAATGACACTAAAGACACTTCCTCACAGTTGACCGCCAACAAACAAAAAAATTATAGTGGATATTTTTACCAAGAAAAGATTGTCATTTTAAATAAAAAAACAAATAGTTAAATATGCAACACAGACGATTTTGACCAAAAAATATGAATTCCCAATAAAATACAAAAAATTTTAACCAAATAGTTAAATTTTCAACCAAGAAGATTAATTTTCAAATAAATAGTTTAAACAATGGATCCGATGTTAGTCCAAATATTACTTTTAGTTTATATCTTTTTCGTTTCTAGAATTGTTTGGTTAATATTTGAATTTTTAAACTAAAAAAGATCAATTTTTAACAATATCTGCTGCTTAATTTTAAAAATATCTGCTGATGTCTCGATGGCGTAATTGGTTAATGCTCCACTCATGGATAGTGGCGTTTCCTGTTCAAATGCGGGCTGAGGCTGATTTTTTCTTGTTCTTCAAAATTTATTTGTCCGGAATAATCGTTATAATTTCGAAATTTATATTAATTAAAAATTTAAAAACTTGAACGTTAACATCCATAAATGGTAATAACATCTTCCAAATATTTAATTACACAAAAATGAAGTAGTTACATTTTTATTCAAGAAATATTTTTTTTAATTTAAAAAAAAAATAATTTTGTACACAAATTTTCTACCAGAATAGACAAATTTTCAACAAAATACATACATTTTTTATCAATTAGTTGAATTTTTAACCAAGCCGATTAATTTTTTGCCAAAAAAGTCGAATTTTTTTTTTAACAAATTACGTAAATTTTCATCCAAGAAGATTGATTTTCAACAAAATAGTTTGAACAATGGATCTGATGTTAGTTCAAATATTAATTTTTAGTTTATATTTTTTTCGTTTCTAAATTTTTTTTGCCTAATAGTTGGATTTTTTAAACTGAAAAAGATCAATTTTTAACCAAAAATGAAGTAGTTAAATTTGTATTCAAGAAAATTAATTTTCTATTTTAAAAAAAAACTAATTTTGTACAAAATATTTCAATTTTGTACCAAATAATTGAATTTTTTGTATAAAAAAAAGATAAATTCTCAAAAGAATACATACATTTTTAACCAAATAGTTAAATTTTCAACTAAGAAGATTAATTTTCTACCAGAATAGATACATTTTCAACAAGATACATAAAATTTTTACCAAGCAGATTAATTTTTTGCCAAAAAAGTCGAATTTTTTAAAACAAATTACGTAAATTTTCAACCCAAAAGATTGATTTTCAACAAAATAGTTTGAACAGTGGATCTGGCGTTAGTTCAAATATTAATTTTTAGTTTATGTTTTGTTCGTTTCTATTTTTTTGTTTGCTTAATAGTTGCATTTTTAAACTAAAAATGATCAGTTTTTAACTAAAAATGAAGTAGTTGAATTTTTATTCAAGAAAATGAATTTTCTATTTAAAAAAAAACTAATTTTGTGCAAAATACTTCAATTTTGTACCAAATAATTGAATTTTTTGCATAAAAAAAAGATGAATTCTCAACAAAGTAGATACATTTTTAACAAATTAGTTGAATTTTCAACTAAGAAGATTAATTTTTTGTTCAAAAGATGAATTTTTAACAAATTATATAAATTTTAAAGTAATTTTTAATTGAATAATTGAATTTTTAAACTAAAAAAATATCTTTGCACCAAAAATGAAGTAGTTAATTTTTCATTCAAGAGAATTAATTTTCAGTTTAAAAAAATCGAATTTTGTATCAGAAAAGACGAATTTTCAACAAAATACATAGATTTTTATCAAAATAGTCGAATTTTCAATGCGAGAATATGAGTTTTCAATAAAAAAAAATTTTTTTTTTAACCAATCAGTTGGACTTTCAACTAAAATTGTGAATGTAACAAAAAAAAAATTAACTTTTAAGAAAGTGTTTCAAGTTACAATCAAGAAGTTAAATTTTCCACCTAAACAGATGAATTTCAACGAAAAATATAATATTTGATATTAAAAAAATATATTTTTTAATTTAAAATAAAAACAGTTCGATTTAACCAACAGACGCGAATTTTCAACAAAATACTTGAATCCTTAACTAAAGCAGATTAATTTTCAACAAGACAATATTTTTAATACAAAAAATTGAAATTATACAAAAAAAAAAAAACGTGTTTTCGGCAAAATATATAAATTTCCAATCAAATAGTTAAATTTTCAACAACAAAATTTATCTTCAACCGAAACAGATTAATTTTTAACTAGACAGTTGCATATTTAACTAAAAAAGACGAAAATTATACAAAAAGAAATGAATTTTCAAAACCAAAAAGATGACTGTTCAACTAAAAAATTTGAATTTTCATCCGACAAAAAATTATTAGTCGAGAAAGAAAAAAATTGCAATCCAATTGTTGAATTTTCATGTAAAAAAGACGGATTTTCAACCAAATAATAACATTTTTTAATACATAATTTCTAATACTTTTAAAATATCAGGTTAGGAAACTGAAAATTTTGTTTAAAAAATAAAGTTAATATTTCTGACACTATATTGACACTTAACACTATTTTTCATCTCCTGGGAGATCTGAGGCTTGGGAGACGAAAAATTCGAGTTGGTTCGGATTTTTTTCTTTATTCGACAGTCCTGGTTTTAATCGGAAAATACCGATTTGATTCGACAAATGCAGGCCACAGATTTTCATAAATTCCCCTTGAATTGAAGTAACGTTGATGCCGTTAAAAACTTCAATTGAATTTTTTTTCTAATTTGTTGTTTAATTTTACTTGAAAAAAGAACGTTTTCTATTATGCTACAAGAATCTTATAAGCAGGAATTTCGAAGGTTTCATTCGAAAGTTAAAAAATTCAATTTTGCTACCACCTCGCAGTCTACTGCATGGGAAAGGGAGGGGGTGGGGGTATTTTTTAACTCTATATACTGTGTTTTTCTATTTCAGGTTTTTGTAATGAAAATGGAGTAAGTATAAATCGCACATTATTGTCCCAAGATTCTTACGATCCACAGTGGCGCAAATTCGGAATTTATTATTCAAAAAGTCTGCCTTCAATACTTGACCGATAAGATTTTTTTAAATTAAGGGGCATTAAATTCTTAACAAATGTAGGAAATTATTTTTTTTTTTAATTTTTAGCCTATTAAAAAAAAATTACCAAAAAAAGTGTAATTTTTGAAGACATTTTTTTTAAATTACTTTTAACGCTTATATAAATACATGGACAATCAATTTAAATGACAACCTAAGTATACAGAAAAGGCAAATAATTCCTTTATTGTTAGAATTTTTTTTTAATTTTTTCAGCATTAATTATTTTTATTTGAAATTTCGTCTTTTTTGGTAGACAATGGGTGGAAACCTTAACTATTTTGTGGAAAATTCGTTTTTTTTTCTTCCAGGCACATTTTTTTAGTTCAAAATTCAACTATTTCGTTGAAAATTCGTTTTTTGCTGGAAATTCATTTCTTTAACTAAAAATTTAATTAGTCTATTTTTAGTTACAAATTTTTGGTGTTTAGTTCAAAATTCAACTATTTGGTTGATAATTCATCTTTTTTTTTTTTTAAATAGCCTGTTTTTGTTGAAAAATCAGCTATTTGGTTAAAAATTCCTTTTTTTTGTGTTGAAAATTCTTTTTTTTTTTTTGTTGCAAAACAATTTTTTTACCTGAAAATTTAACTGTTCCATTTTTAGTTGAAAATGCAAATTATATGGTTGAAAATTCGTACTTTTGGATCGAACCTTCGTTCTTTTTGTTATAAATTCAACTATTTAGTTAAAAATTAATGTATTTTATTGAAAATTCCCTTTTTTCGTAGAAATTTAATCTTCTGGCTGCAAACTTGATCTTTTTGGTCAGAAATTCAACTATTTGGTTAAAAACTCCTTTTTTGTTGTTAAGATGTCATCTTTTTGGTTAAAAATTTAATTATTTGGTTGAAAATTCGTTTTTTTTTTGTTGCAAATGAATGTTTTTACCTGAAAATTAAACTGTTCCATTTTTAGTTAAAAATTCAATTTTATGGTTGAAAATTCGTGCTTTTGGAAAGAAACTTCATCTTTTTTGTTATAAATTCAACTATTCACTTAAAAAGTCATGTATTTTGTTAAAAATGTTTTTTTTTTATTTGAAAATTCGTCTTTTGGTGGAAAATTCATCGTTTTAGTCAGAAATTCAAGTATTTAGTTAAAAATTTATCTTTTTTAGTTGAAAATTCAACTATTTGGTTGGAAATTAATGTATTTTATTGAAAATTCCTATTTTTTGTGTAGAAATTTAATCTTCTAGCGGAAAACTTCATCTTTTTGGACAGAAATTTAACTATTTGGTTAAAAATTGATTTTTTTGTGTGAAAGATTCATCACTTTCGTTTAAGCTTCATTTTCTGTAGTTTTTTTTTTGTTGAAAATCATTTTTTTTCTGTACATGTAATTATTCCATTTGAGGTGGAAAATTGATTTTTTCTTAGTTGAAAATTCAACTATCTGATTGGAAATTTATTTAAAACTAAAACGTATTGGTTGTAAATTATTCCTGGAACATTCCTTAAGAAGTGACCAAACTTTAATTTACAAAAAGTTAATAAAAAGTACTTCTTTTTTCCATTTTTTTTTCTTTCGAAATCTGAGCTTTTCCCATTAAAAACCGGTTTGGGGGGAAAAAAGATTAAAAAATTACAATTATTTAATTTTACGTATGAATTGTAACATTTTTATTCATTTCAATATTTACAAAGAATGAAAATTAGCTAAAAAGACAAAAACTTATTAGTTAAAAATATCGTTTCGTACGTTTATTAAGAATTTAATGCTTCAAATCGTATAAAAATTAAAAGTTTTTTTTTTAACATTAAGTTCCAGACTTCCTCCACTCTGCGATCTCTTATTTAAAAAAATTTTAATCTTGAGAAAAAGTGCATCAATTGTTTGTCTTTGAGAATCTTTTTTTGGACAATAATGCTAGTGAATTTAATTTAATATTAACTTTTGAACCTTGCAGCCAGTTGTAGTGACGTCGAGGTTGATTTAATAAATAAAACTAATTTAATGGACAAACTGGCTATCTTTATTTTTCACTCCATTATCCGTAAATGAATAATCTGCAACGTTGCATTCAACGACGCTCTATTTATCTTAAGTTGAAAATTATACACTCCTATTATCGAGGCACACTTTTACTAATCTTAATCAAAGAATCCAGAGAGCAACCATTAGTAATATCACATATTTGTGCTCTTGTAATTGATTTAAATGGCACTTTGCCGCTTGTGCGTATGACTAATTGCAAGCCCTTTTTTTTCACAAGCCACGCTCTATCTTTGTTTTCTTTTTTCTTCAAATTGGACATTGCAGGGTGTCGACTCGTTAAAAATTTGTTATGGTTGATTTAAAGTTGAGAACTTCCATTTTCAATCTTTGGACGCTTAGATTTAAGGTGCTTCAAATGACTGGGTTTCGCAAGATGAATAATACGTCTACAAAGAATGAATTGTTTAGTGTAATATTTTTACCACCTAATCTAAGGGCAATTGTACCGGTCGGAACATAGAGATTTTTTTTGAAAAATGTTATTGGTTTTTTTTGTAATTGAAAATTAAATATTTTGCGCCTGCAAAATGCAACCCGCTAGGTATTGTGTATGCCGGGCTGCAGTCACAAAAATTTGTGAGTACCCTGTTTTCGTGGCTTAACATAATTTTCTAATAATATACTCCTTAGTGCTGGTAAGAGTTTAAAATAACAAATTAATAAATACTGCCATCAAAAAAAATATTATTGTATTATATATATTTCTCTGAGCCACGAAAGCAGGGTACTCTTAAATTTTGTGCGACTCGAAACTAGATTGACTGCAGCCCGGCATACATAATAGCTAGCGTGTTGCACTTTACAGGCGCAAAAACACTTAATTTTCAATTAAAAAAAAACTAGAAACTTTTTTAAAAATATCTCTCTGTCCCGGCCATTATAATTGCCTTTAGATTATGTGGTAAAAATATGACATTAAAAAATTGATCCTTGTAGACGTATTATGGATCTTTCTTAACTCCGAGTCGTTGGAAGCACCTTAATCTTGAAACTGGAAGCTGTCGAATTGTAAGTACTTGGGGGAGGAATCGCAATTTTTCGGAAAGTATTCCAGTGTCAACACCCTCGGAAAATGTACAAACGGTGTTTTCTAAAATTTATACACTACATATCTTGATCTCTAAGGTTTCTAATTGCTTAAATTGACTTCTTGACGAGAATTTTCGGTGCAATAATTTGACCAGTTAAGTACAGTAGAGCCACTAAAATGTGACCAGCGAAATATATACTTTTATAGTAGGTCATGGTTTCGTCGAGCTGGAGCAACTGGAACGAGAGTCCGAGGTACGCCATACAGGACATTTTCATGAACCAGAGAAAAGCGCCTAGCAGCATTTTCGTCTGGAAAATAAAACGAAAAAATTCCATGTACACATATTTATATATATTTAACCTTTTTGTGTATTTAGCAGGGTGGCGACTTAACCGGGAAACCGGGAAATGACCAGGAATTTAATTGGGAATTTTGATCGTAGCAAAATTCAAGTTTTTTTCATTATTTTTTCAATTTAGAAAAATGACTTCTACTTCAGGGTCTCTACTGTGCGGGAATTTAGGGAAATCTGGGAATTGTCCTTGAATTTGTTTTTGATGCCGGAAGTGCATTTCATTTTCTTATAATTTAAAATTTTGTATTGTCCCCTTGAGCGATTTGCGCGACTTTTTTCTTACTTTAAATTCTTAAACATTAAAAAATGAAAAAAAAAATTATATTTATAAGCGGGAAAAATGCAGAAATTGTCAGAGAACTTCTTGAGTAAAATTTTACAGACACCCTGCTCTACTATTCCATTTGAATATTCCATAATTTTAGTTGAAAATTCATCTCTTTGGTTGAACATTAATTTTTTTTACTTGAAAATTTAATTATTCCCTTTTTGATGGACAAATGATATTTTTTAGATGAAAATTCGGCTTTTTTGGTAGAAATTAATCTTCCTGGTTGAAAAGTTATTTTTTTGGTCGAAAATTCAATTATTCTAGTTAAAGATTCCTAATTTTGATGAAACATTCATAACTTTGTTTGCAAATGTAAGAATATTTTTCAATATTAGTTGTTTTGTTTGTTGGTTGAAAATTATCATTTTTTTAAAACTGAAAATGTCATTATTCCAACTGAATATTCCATCATTTTAGTGAAAAATTCATCTCTTTGGTTCAAAATTAATGTTTCTATATGATAATTTGACTATTCAATTTTTGGTTGATAATTAATTTTTTTTTATTTGAAAATTCTAATTTTTGTAGAAATTAATCTTCTTCGTTGAAAATTCACCTTTTTGGTTAAAAATGCAACTATTTCAGTTAAAGATTCATCGTTTTAGTTGAAAGTTCATCAGTGGAAAATTAATTTTTCTTAACTGAAAATTTAACTATTCCATTTTTTATTGAAAATTCATAAGTTTGGTGGAAAAATAATTTTTTGTAACTGAAAATTTAACTACTCTATTTCTGGTTAAAAATTGATCTTTTTTAGTTTAAACTTCAATTATTTCGTTGATGATTTATTTATTTTGTTGAAAATTGATCTTTTTCGTTGGAAATTAATCTTTTTGGTTAAAAATTCAATTATTCTAGTTAATTATTCATCATTTTAGATAAAAATGCATCACTTTGTTTTATAATCTTGTTGAAATTTAGTGATTTTTTTTTTAACTGAAAGTGTAACTAATTCAATAGAATATTCTCCATCATTCTAGTTGCAAATTCATGTCTTTGGTTAAATATGAATCTTCTTAACTTAATGTTTTTATATGATTGTGTCTATTCAATTTTTGGTGGATAATAAATTTTTTTTATTTGAAAATTCATGTGTTTTGTAGAAAATTCATCTTTTTGGTTAAAAATTCAACTACTTCAGTTAAAGATTGATCATTTTAATTGGATGTTCATCAGTTTAGTGGAAAATTAATTTTTTTAACTGAAAGTTTAACTATAACATTTTTTATTGAAAATTCATAAGTTTGGTGGGAAAATAATTTTTTGTAACTAAAAATTGAACTACTCTATTTCTGGTGAAAAATTGATCTTTTTTAGTTTCAAATTCAATTATTTCGTTGAAAATTCATTTATTTTGTTGAAAATTTATCTTTTTTGTTTCAAATTGAAATATTCCAGTTTAAGATTCATCATTTAATTGAAAATTAATCAGTTTGGTGGAAAACTAATTTTTTCAATTGAAAATTGAACTATTCTATTTGTGGTTAAAAAATGATCTTTGTAAGTTCAAAACTAAATATATGGTTGAAAATTCAACTATTTTGTTGAAAAATTTATTTTTTGTTAAATAATTAATCTTTTTGGTTGAAAATTAATTTTGTTTTCAACTTAAAATGTAACTATTCCATTTTTGGTTGAAAATTGATCTTTTTTGGTTCGAAATTCAACTATTTGGTTACAAATTTTTCTTTTTTAGTTGAAAATTCAACTATTTCGTTAAAAATTAATTTATTTTGTTGAACAATGTATTTTTCATTAAAAAATTAATCTTTTCGGCTGTAAATTCAACTATTCCATTTTTGGTTGGAAATTGATTTTTTAAAGTTCAAAATTCGACTATTTGGTTGAAAAGTTGTCTTTTTTAATTGAAAATTCAACTATTTCGTTTAAAATTAATTAATTTTGTTAAAAAATGTCATTTTTTATGGAAAAATTCTAGTTTAGTAGAAAATTATTTTTTTTTTCGATTGAAAATAAGTATGTATGCTTCTATCATAACCCTGTACTTTATTTACATTTGGGGGCCATATTAGTGTGTTTATTATGTTACGGATCATAAGGTAATAAAAAAAATACTTAAGATTCCTGGAAAAATGTTTAATGATTTTTTATTTTGTAAAATAAATGTATGGAGAATGTTTAAAAACATTTCAAGAGATTTCCAGTTGTCAAAAAAGGGTCTGGAACATTTTATTGCAATTTTCTAAAAAAAATTTACGGTTTTTAAAAAATGTTTGAAAACATTCGAATCATTTTAAAAGATATTTAAAAGTTTTGAAAAAAAATTTTAAATAATTTAAAATTTGGAAAGATTTCAAAAAAATTTTAACTTGAATTTTTGAAATTATCAAAAAAGAATCTGCTAGATTTTGAGGCAATTGAAAACAAAATAAGGATTAAAAAAAAAATTTTGTTTGGAAAAATTCGAATCATTTATAAAGAATATTTAGATGTTTTTGAAGAATTCGAACAAAAAATTAAGAAGCTTTTTAAGAATTGTGAAAGGTTTCACAAGAATAAAAAAAGGAATTCTTAAGATTCCTAAGAAAATTGAAAATTATGTTTTATTTTGAAAATTTTATTTTAAGAGAATATTTCCAAAGATTTTAAAGGATTTGAAATATCTTAGGGTATTTTTAATAGATTTCTATAATTTGAAGTGATTCCAAAAGATTTGATAGATTTTAGCGTATTTTTAAAAACTCTGAGGAATTTCTTGAGAGTTTTAAAAAGCTTCAAAGGATTTAAAATATTTTAGGGTATTTTAAAAGATTCCAAGGAATTTGATAAGATTTCCGAGGATTACAACAGATTTTAGGTCAAGCTTTTAAAGGATTTGAAATATTATTAAATATTAGGGTATTTTTAATAGATTTCAATAATTTGAAGTGATTCCAAAAGATTTTATAGATTTTAGGGTATTTTTAAAAACTTTTGAGGAATTTCTCAAAAGTTTCAAAACATTTCAAAGAAAGTATTTTAGTGTATTTTAAAATATTCCAAAGGAATTTTATAAGATTTACAAAAATTTCAATGATTTTACGGGATTTTAAAAGCTTCCAAGGTATTTTAATAATTTTTATAGGATTTCAGGAAATATAATTTCATGGAATTTTCGAATATTTTAATGGATTTCAAAGAATTTATTCACAAGAATTCAGGGGTTTCTCAGGATTTCGAAGAGATTAAAATATTTCAAGGTATTAGCCGAGATTTTAAAGATAGATTTAAGGGTATTTTTAAAAATTCCAATAGATTTTAATCATTCAAAGTGATTCCTAAAGATTTTAGGTCAAGATTTTGAAGGATTGGAAATATCTTAGGGTATTTTCAATAGATTGCAATAACTTGAAGCGATTTCAAAAGATTTGATAGATTTTAGTGAATTTTTAAAATCTCTGAGGAATTTCTTACGAGTTTTAAAAAATTTCAAAAGATTTGAAAGGATTTGAAATATCTTAGGGTATTTTTAATAGATTTCAATAAATTAAATCGATTCTAAAAGGTTTTAAAAAATTTTAGGGAAAATTTTAAAGGATTTGAAATATCTTAGGGTATTTTAAATATATTTCAATAATTTGAAGTGATTCCAAAAGATTTTAGAGTATTTTTAAAAATTCTGAGGAATTTCTTAAAGTATTGAAAAATTTTAAAGAATTTCAAAAGGTTTCATAGGATTTGAAATATTTTATGGTATTTTAAAAGATTCCAAGGAATTTTATAAGCTTTGCGAGGATTACAAAAGATTTTTAGGTCAGGCAATTCCAAAAGATTTTAAAGACTTTAGGATAAGATTTTAAATATTTTAGGATATTTTTAAAAATTCTAAGGAATTTCTTAAGAGTTTTAAAAAGTTTCATAGAATATCAAAATATTTCAAACGATTATTTTGAGGAAATATTTTAGGGTATTTTAAAAGATTCCAAGGAATTTTGAAAGATTTCTGAAAATTTCAATGATTTTAAAGGTATTTTAATCAATTTTCCAGGATTTCAGGAAATATCAGATTTCATGGAATTTTCTAATATTTTAATGGATTTCAAAGAATTTATTCACAAGAATTCAGGGGTTTCGTAGGATTTCGAAGATATTAAAATATTTCAAGGTATTAGTCAGATTTCAAAGATTTTGAAAGATTTAAGGGTATATTATTTAAAAAATTTCAGAGGATTTAAAAATATTTTAAGTATCTTAGGGCATTTATAATAGATTTCAAAATTTGAAGTGATTCCAAAAGATTTTAAAGATTTTAGGGTATTTAAAAAAATTCGAAGGAATTTCTTAAAAGTCAGATACTTTATTTTTGGCACGACATCTGCCCTAATAGTTTGTGAGCTACGGCAATTTGAAAATTCCCAATTTTTGTTTGTTTTGATTTTCAATAAAAAATCACTACGTTTCAAAAAACGTAATAGTTCTTGTGTTGACCATTTATGACCGTTTGTAGGGGCAAGGAAATGTAGTTCTGTTTTTTAAAATAAATCGTTTCAGGTTGAATCTACGTTTATGACGCTAGAGGATGAAAAGTAAGTCTATTACCATAATTTTGGGATTTGTCGTGTTTCAAAAATTTCATTTTTTTTTAATTTTTGACCAGCAACTACTGACTTGTAGTGATTTAATTCTGAAAATCTAAAAAAAGGGAATTTTCAAATGACCATAACTCGGGTTGCGAGTTAAGGTCCCCGAGTTATGGTCAATAGAAAATTAATTTAATTCAAAATTTAAAAATATTAAAGATAGGAGCTTTCTCACTAAAAAATTTGGACACAAGTTGAGAATGTCGATTAAATTCACACAAGTTCATACTTACAAGACTCTTTTCTTCACATTGCTTGTAGATTTTTACATAAATATCTTCCATTGGCAAAAAGAATACGATTTGGCCGATGCAGAGAAAATATCCAGGGGCATATCCATGCCAAATTGCCGAAAGTAAAAAAACGACTGCAGTTCTCAGTGGTTTAAATGGAAATCTTTTGTACACACAATGGGCCATCCAAAACTGGACGGTTGTATTCCAAACTTTCATAGCTTCTCTCACTGTTATACAAGTTTCCACTTTTTCCACGTACATATTGTGAACCGCCTCAAAATTTATTTCTTCTTTCTTCAGTTGTTCTAAATCGCTAGACCTAGAAAAGAATAAAACATATCAGAAAAATACCTGGTTTTTGAGGGAAAAAAAATTTGCTTTACTATATTTCCGTGAAACGATAAGGGGCCATCCGTAAGATAAGTTACCAATTTTAAGCTTTTTAACCGACCGTAGTTTTGTTTTTAGCTCAATTTTCAACAAAATAATGAAAGTTTTAATAAAATAATTAAATTTCAAACAAAATAGTTGAATTTTCTACCAAATAACTCAGTTTTAAACCTAGAAAGGTGAATTATTAACAAAAATGTAATACATAGTTGATATTACAACCGAAATTTTTTTTTTAACAAAATAGTTAAATTTTGAACCAGAGTTGAATTTTCAACAAAATAATTAAATTTTCAACAAAATAGTTGAAATTTTTGAACAAAATAGTTGAATTTTTAAACAAATAGTTCAATTTTAAACCTTTTTTCAACAAAAACAAAAGATAATTTCGAACAAAATAGTTCAATTTGGAACCAGAGTTGAATTTTCAAAAAAATAATTAAATTTTCAACAAAAAAGATGAATTCTCAACAAAAAATGTAATAGTTGATATTTCAAGCAAAAAAGATTTTAATTTTAAATCCAAAAGAAAGAAAGATGAATTTTCAACTAAAACATATGACTTTTCTACCACAAAGGATGAATATTCAATCCAAAAGGGCGAACTTTCAATAAAACAGCTGGATTTTCGAACAAAAAAGATAACTGAACAAAATTGTTGAATTTTCAACGAAGTAATTACATTTTCAACGAAATATTTGAATTTTTGAAAAAATAACTGAATTTTTAACCTGCAAAGATGAATTTTCAACCAAGAAAATTAATTCTTTACTAAAAAAGACTACTTTTCAACCAAAAAAGGCATTCTCAACCAAAAATATGAATTTTCAAAGAAGATTAATTTTCTATCTAAAAAGAGATGGATTTACCAATAATAAGATTAATTTTTTAACAAATAGTTAAAATTTCTAATAAAATAGTTGAATTTTCGATTAGATAAATTCAATAAAAAAAAGACGAATTTTTAAGAAAAAAGATGAATCCACAACCGAAAATATGAATTTTCAATAAAGAAGATTAATTTTCTTCCCAAAAAGATGAATTTTTATAAAAATGCATTACTTTTCTAGAAAACAGTTGAATATTCAACCCGAAAATATGAATTTTCAACAAAAAGTTCATTTTCTACGAAGCAGTTATTTTTTAACCAAAAAACATAGAATTTTCCATAAAATAGTTAAATTTTCTAACAAGATTAATTTTCTACAAAAAAAAAAAATTCATAGAAAAATGGCGTATTTTCTACAAAACTATTAAATTTTCAAACAAAAAAAAGATGAATCCTCAAACAAAACAGAGTAATTTTCAATCAAACAGATGCGTTTTTAACCAAATAGGATGAATTGTCAACCGCAAAAACGAATTTTCTACCAAAAAAGACGAATTCTTAACAAAAATACATGAATTTTCAACAAAAAAGTAGCATTTTGACCAAAAAGGATGAATTTTCAAACAGGAAAATTAATTTTCCTGAATTTTTTTCTTGAATTTTAAACTAAAAAAGATACATTTTCAGCTAAAAATGGAAAAGTTAAATTATCTACAAAAAAAAACAACGAATTTTCAACAAAAATGGGATTTTTCAACTAAAAGGAATAAAGTTTCAACTAAAATGATGAATCTGCAAACAAAAAAATGAAATTCTAATAAAAAAGACGAACTTCCAACAAAGTATATGCATTTTTAAATAAATGGTTGATTTTTCAACTTGAAAAGATACATCTTCAACTAAACGTGAAACACTTAATTTGCAGTTAAAAAAATTAAAGTTAAAAAAAAATGTCAACGAAATAGTTCAATTTTCAACTAAAAAGGTGAAAGTTTCAGCTAAAAAGATGAATCTTTGACAAAAAAAATTAATTTCTAATAAAAAAAAGACAAATTTTCAATAAATTATATGAATTTTGAACTAAATAGTCGATTTTGAAACTAAAAAATGTAAATGTTCAACTAAGGAACAGTTAAATTTTCTAAAACAAAAACAACGAATTTTCAACAAAATACGGGATTTTTAAACTAAAAGGAATATAGTTTCAACTAAACTGATGAATCTTCAAACAAAAAAATGAATTCCTAATAGAAAAGACGATCTTTCAACAAAGTATATGAATTTTTAAATAAATGGTTGAATTTTCAACCAAAAAGATATATTTTCAACCGAAAAAGATGAGTTTTCTATCAAAAGAGAAATTTTCCGTTAAAAAATTAATTTTCAACCAAAGAGAATTTTCAACTAAAATGATGGAATATTCAATTGGAATAGTTACAACTTCAGTTAAAAAAATAATAATTTACAAAAAAAGACTAATTTAAAAAAGTTAGGCTTTCAAACAAACTGATGAAATTTAACTAAAATGATGAATCTTTAACTAGAATAATTGAAGATTAATTCCCACCAAAAAGATGGATTTTCAACTAGAAAAGAGAATTTTTCAACCGAAAAATAAATAGTTAAATCTTTAGTTAAAATAATTTATGTTCAACCAAAGAGATGAATTTTTAACAAAAGAGTTTTAACTTTCAACCTGTTCAAACTGTTGAATTTTCAAGTAAATAGATCAGTTTTCAACCATGAAGATTAATTTTATACCAAAAAGAACGAATTTTCAACAAAATACATGAATCAATTTTCAACTAGATACTTGAATGTTCAACCATATACTTGAATTTTCTAATAAAAACGATTAATTTTCAAGCAAAAATAGAATAGTTCAATCTTTAGTTGAAAAAATTCATTTCAAATAAAAAGAAAGACGAATTTTCAATAAAATAGTTAAATATAGTAATATAAAGCTACTTTTACAAATGAAGAATAATTGTTATTCATTTTTATAATTCAAATTTAAAAAAATTTAGGCACGCTCTCGAATAAATTCCCTGACTTTAAAGAAAATTCCATGACATTTTCAGGTTTTTCCAGGTATACAAAAATTTCCTGACAATTCCAGGTTTTCCAGGTAGGGTAGACACCCTGGTTACGAATGAACTATACACTTTTATTAATAATTTATATAACAAAAAAGCTATTTTTGATTTATTAAATTTAAATTTTCGCAGAACTCGGACCGGAACAGATTGCGCACTCTGGTGAGTGGTAAACTCCTAAAAAAAACTATTTAAAAACTATTTGGTTGAAAATTCATTTTTTTTTATAGAAAATTCATCTTTTGGTTGAAAAATCCACCATTTGGTCAAAAATTCATTTTTTTTGTAGAAAATTCCACTACTTAGTTGGAAGTGTAACTACTTTGTTAAAAATTCATTTATTTGGTTGATATTTCATCATTTTAGTTAAAACCTCCTTCTTTTATTCAAAATTTAATTCTTTTGTTGGCAATAATGTTTTCTAGATGAGAATTAATTGTTTTAACTGAAAATTTAACTCATACATGTTTGGTTCAAATACCTTCTAAGTTGAAAATTCAAATATCTGGTTTAAAATTCCTGTATTTTATTGAAAACTCGAATTTTGTGTGAGAATATTTAATATTCTTGGTGACTAATTCATCCTTTTGGTTGGAAATTCCTTTAAAAATTCAAATATTTGGTTGAAAATTCATGTTTAACCAAAAAGATGAAATTTCAACTAATGAGAGTACTCTTTTACCAAAAAAAGATGGATTTTCAAGAAATAGTTAAACTTTCACCGAAAACAGATAAATTTTCAACTAAAAATATAATAGTTTAATTTTCAGTAAAAAAAATTAATTTTCAATAAAATTAAAGTAAATTTTCAACGAAATAGTATAATTTTCAATGAAGAAGATTAAATTTCTATCAGAAATGATAAATTTTCGACAAAAAATGGTACTTTATTAAAAATTCATCGTATTGGTTGAAAATTGATCTTTTTGGTCGAAAATGAGATTTTTCTCATTTATAATTAATTTTTTAAGCTGGAAATGTAACTGTTCCATTTTTTGTCGAAAACTGATCTTTTCTGTTAGAAATTGAATCTTCTTGGTTGAAAATTATACTATTTCGTTGAAAATTTACTTTAATTTTATTGAAAGTTAACTTTTTTTACTTGAAATTAAACTATTCTATTTTTAGTTGAAAAGTTATCTGTTTTCGGTGAAAATTTAACTATTTCTTGAAAATCCGTCTTTTTTTGGTAAAAGAGTACTCTCATTAGCTGAAATTTCATCTTTTTGGTTAAACATTCATTTCTTTGGTTGAAAATTTATTTTACTAACTAAAAATTATCCTATTTTATTTTCCGTAGAAAATTTTCGTTTTTAGTTTAAAATTCATGTATTTGGTTGAAAATGAATTTCTTTGGGTGAAAATTCGTTTGTTTTTAGTAGAAAATTTAAAAAAAATATTTGGTTGAAAATTCGTTTTTTTTTTATTGCGCATTTATTTTTCTGACATTTTAACTATTCTAATTTTAGTGGAAAATTGATTTTTTTAGATGAAAATTCATGTATTTTTGTTGAAAATTCAACTAACTATTCGGTTAAAAAATCATATTCTTGGTTGAAGATTCATCATTTTATTAAAAAATTCATTTCTTTGATTGAATATTCGTTTCCTTTTAGTTGAAAATCAATTTTTTTAACTGAAGATATAACTATTCCATTTTCGCTTGAAATTTTTTATTTTTAGTTCATAATTAATTAATTTGTCTGAAAACTCGGTTTTTTTTTAATTTACTTTTCTAACTGCAAATTGAAATATTATATTTTTGGTTTGTAAAACCTTTTGTAGTTTAAAATTGAATTATTTTGTTTGAGAATTCATTTTTTTTTTTGAAAATTGATTGTCTTAACTGAAAATTTAATTCTTCTATTTTTGGTTAAACAATAATTTTTTGAATGAAAAAATATTTTGTTGAAAATTCGTTTTTTTTTTGTTGAAAATTTATTTTTATGATATTTTAACTATTGTAATTTTAGTTGAAAATTGATTTTTTTTAGATGAAAATTCATGTACTTTATTGAAAATGAACCTTTTTTGGTAGAAAAATAATCTTTTGGGTTGAAAATTCAACTATCTATTTGGTTAAAATTCATATTCTTGGTTGAAGAATCATCATTTTATTAAAAAATTCATTTCTTTGGTTGAGAATTTATCTTTTTGACTTTAAAACACAACTAAAAAGTGTTTTAAATATATTTAGAAACAAAATTTATTTTGCATTAACATTATGAATCTTCTAGGTATGGCAACGGCCATACCACGCTGGAAACACCAGTTCCCGTTAGATCACTGAAGTTAAGCAGTGTTGGGCGCGGTTAGTACTTGGATGGGTGACCGTCTGATACTACTGCGTTGCTGTTGGCGGTGGTGGGTGTGGTGAGCCCACACTTGTAGTTATTTACTACAAGAAACTATCCACCTAGAAACACTACCCGAATCGGGTAGTGTCACGCTTACCCCTTGAGGCTCGCCGAAAGGGAAATGGCTTAATGGTATATATATATATAGGTGTATGGTTGGTTTTATACCTAGAAAAATTTAGAAATTGGGATATTGTAGCAACACTCAATAAGTCACTGTTTAATGACAATAATATGTTTTCTATTACTTTGACTTCTTTCATCATTTAAATTTAGCACCCTTTTCAATTTGAAGCGATGCATTTTCCCGCGAAATTTAAAAAATGTAATTATTATTAATAAAAGTAGAAAATACGATTTTTTAAATCCTAATTCAAAATGCTCATAAAATTCTCAAAAATGGTCGAGCATATTCTCATGCTCGTGAGAATTTTTCCGGGCACTTAAACTCTTTAGAACACTAGGGCGAGGCATTTGGTGAAAAAAGGCACTTGGTGAGAAAAGGCACGTGGTGAGAAAAGGCACGTGGTGAGAAAAGGCACTTTGTGAGAGTAATTAGTAATAAAGATGCACTACTTCTTCATTTGGATGAAAACTAAAAAGCTATATAGAATCAAATTGTCGCTATACTTACAGCGTTTCGGCGAGTTTATAATTCTTTGGTCCCAGACCAGTTACCGGCTCACTTTTCGTAGGATAAGCTCCCAATCCTGCCATTTGGCAGACACATTCGGATAGAATCATCCCAATAAACATTCTCATACGGAACGTTATAAATGTTGGATAAATGTAACCAAACCTGTAGAGGAAACTTCTGTTCAAGAAGTCTTCCGTTAAGATATACTGAAAAAATTTAGAAAATTTTAGTCAAAAAACAAAATAATGCATAAAAAGGAGGGAATAAAACGAGACCAAAATCGAATAAAATGAACTGTTCAAAGTTTATAAATTAAGAACGCCAATGATAGGGAATATTAATGTTTTTTTTAAACATCTATGGTGCTGCCCTAAATTAGCCCTAAATTATAGTGCAAAGAAATATTTTCCAGGTCGTTTTTTCATTCTGTTTTTTTTTTTATTATTTAAAAAAAGACTGGATTGCATTGCATTGAATTTTATTGGTCAGGAAAAGTCAGCAAAAAGTGACTTTAAATATCTGTCAAAGATAATATTGAAGTTTTAATATTTTAATCTGAAATTGTTTTATTGCGTATATAGAAGATTCTATGTTAATAATCTTACAAGATTATGATTTTGGTCTTTCAATGTCAATGGTCAAGGAAAAAAGAGAAAATTAAAAAAATGAAGTTTTGCGACCACCCTGATATAATATTTTTGTTAGTAATTTATTTGCCTTGTATTTCTATTTATATTTATTTTTTTTGCAGGTGCTTTCTCCGGACGATTATATTTTTAGTAAAAAATTTTATTATTTGGTTCAAAATTAAACAATTTTCTTAAAAATTCATCCTTTTTGGTTTTAAAATCCATCTGTTTTGGTAAAAAATTGTTATTCATTTGTTTGAATATTTAACTATTTGGTTGAAAAGTCAACTACATATTTTATTGGAAATTTCATTATATGTTGCAAAATTCAACATTTTTGTTGTTAAAAATTCCAAGTATTTGGTTGAAACTGCAAATATTTTTAAGTATAATCCTTTTTGTTTGAAAATTTGTTTATTTAGATAGAAAATTCGTCCATCTGGATTGAAATTTCAACTTCTTAGTTGAAAATTAATCTTCTTGGTTAAAAATGAATCTTTTTGGTTTTAAAATTCATATCCTTTGATAGAAATTTTCTAATTTGTTATTTGCTTGGTTGAAATATCAACTATTATATTTTTTTTCAAAATTTATCTTTCTAGATTGAATAATTAACTACTTGATAAAAAATTAAATTATTTGGTTAAAAATTCAACTATTTTGTTGAAAATTTCATTATTTTGTTGCAAGATTCAACTTTGGTTGAAATATCAACTATTACATTTTTTGTTCAAAATTTATCATTCTAGGTTGAATATTCAACTATTTGGTTAAAAACTAAATTACTTAGTTAAAAATTCAACTATGTTCTTGAAAACTTCATTATCTTGCTGCGAAATTCAACACTGGTTGAAAAATTAACTGTTTGGTTAAAAATTAACTTTTTTTGTTAATAATTCAAATATTTGATTGAAAATACAAATGTTTTTGGTTGAAGTATAATCTTTTTTGTTTGAAAATTCGACTATTTTATTGCAAATTTAATTTTTGGTTTAAAACTTAAGTATTTTGTTAAGAAATCATCCTTTTCGTTTTAAAATTTAACTGTTTTGTTGAAAATTCGTTCATTTGGATAGAAAATTCGTCCTTGTGGATTGAAAGTTCATCTTCTTAGTTGACAATTAATCTTCTTGGTTAAATAAAAATTCATCTTTTTGGTTTTAAAATTCATATCTTTTGATAGAAATTTTCAAATTTGTTATTTTTTTTTGTTGAAATGTCAACTATCACATTTTTTGTTCAGAATTCATCTTCTAGGTTTAATATTTAACTATTTGGTTAAAAATTCAACTGTTTTGTTGACAAATTCATTATTTTGTTGCAAAATTCAACTCTGGTTAAAAATTAAAATATTTTTGTTTAAATTATATTTTTTTGGTTAAAATATCAAATGCTACATTTTGTTTGAAAAGTCGATTATTTGGTTGAAAATTTAATTACATTTTTGATATTTCAAATATTTTGATAAAAAATCATTCCTTTTGTTTTAAAATTCAACTGCTTTGTTGAAAATTCGTTTATTTGGATAGAAAATTCGTCCTTGGTTAAAATCTTCTTGTTTAAAAATTGATCTTTTTGGTTTTAAAATTCATATCTTTTGATAGAAATTTTCAATGTTGTTATTTGTTTGGTTGAAATATCAACTATTACATTTTTTGTTCAGAATTTATTTTTCTAGGTTGAATATTTAACTATTTGATTAAAAATTAAATTATTTGCTTAAAAAATCAACTATTTCGTTGAAAATATCATTATTTTCTTGCAAAATTCAACTCTGGTTGAAAATTGGACTGTTTGGTTAAAAAGTAATCTTTTTGGTTTTAAAATTCATATGTTTTGATAGAAATTGTCAAATTTGTTATTTGTTTGGTTGAAATATCAACTATTACATTTTTTGTTCAGAATTTATCTTTCTAGGTTAAATAATTAACTACTTGGTTAAAAATTAAATTATCTGGTTAAAAATTCAACTATTTTGTTGAAAATTTCATTATTTTGTTGCAAAATTCAACTCTGGTTAAAACATGAACTGTTTGGTTAAACATGCATTTTTTTTAATTCAAATATCTGATTGAAAATGTAAATGCTTTTGGTTGAAGTATAATCTTTCTTGTTTGAAGAGTCGACTATTTGATTGAAAATGTAATTATTTTTTTGAAATTTGAAGTATTTTGTTAAAAAATCGTCCTTTTTGTTTGCAAATTCAACTGTTTTGTTGCAAATTGGTTTATTTGGATAGAAAATTCGTCCTTCTGGATTGAAAATTCATCTTCTTAGTTAGTTGAAAATTAATCTTCTTGGTTAAAAATTCATCTTTTTCGTTTTAAAATTTATATCTTTTAATAGAAATTTTCCAATTTGTTATTTGTTTGAAATATCAACTATTACATTTTTTGTTCAAAATTTATCTTTTTAGGTTGACTATATAACTATTTGATTACAAATTAAATTATTTGCTTAAAAATTCAACTATTTTGTTGAAAAATTCATTATTTTGTTGCCAAATTCAACTCAGGTTGAAAATTTAACTGTTTGGTTAAAAACTAATTTTTTTTTGGTTAAAAATTCAAATATTTTATTGAAAATGCAAATGTTTTTGGTTGAAGTATAATCTTTTTTGTTTGAAAATTCGACTATTTTGTTGCAAATTTAATTTTTGTTTGAAAATTTAAGTATTTTGTTAAAAAATCATCCTTTTCGTTTTAAAATTTAACTGCTTTGTTGAAAATTCGTTTATTTGGGTAGAAAATTCGTCCTTCTGGATTGAAAATTCATCTTCTTAGTTGAAAATTAATCTTCTTGGTTAAAAATTCATCTTTTTGGTTTTAAAATTCATATCTTTTGATAGAAATTTTTTAATTTGTCATTTCTTTGCTTAAAATATAAACTATTACATTTTTTGTTCAGAATTCATCTTTCTAGGTTAAATATTTAACTATTTGGTTAAAAATTCAACGGTTTTGTTGAAAATTTCATTATTTTGTTGCAAAATTCAACTCAGGTTGAAACTCAGGTTGAAAATTTAACTGTTTGGTTAAAAACTAATCTTTTTTTTGTTAAAACTTTAACTATTTGATTGAAAATTCAAATGTTTTTGGTTAAAGTATAATCTTTTTTGTTTGAAAATTCGACTATTTTATTGAAAATTTAATTTTTTTTGAAAGTATTTTGTTGAAAAATCATC
>CAKNYM010049822.1:59501-82766 GCA_932195095.1 Andricus curvator
CACTTTTTGCTTGAAAATTCTTGTATTTTGTTGAAAATTCGTTTTTTTGGTAGAAAATTAATCTTCTTGGTTGAAAATTCGACTACTTGGTTAAAAGTTGAACTCCTTTGTCAAAAATTCGTTTTTTTTTTGTTGAAACTTAGTCTTTTTTAATTAAACTTTTTGGTCGAAAATTCGTCTATTTGGTTGAAAATTCGTATTTTTGGTTGAAAATTCATCTTTTTGGTTTAATATTGAAATGCTCGGTTAAAGATATAACTATTTTGTTAAAAATTTGTTTTCTTGAAAATTAATTTTCTTAATTAAAAATTTAACTACAACATTTTTGGTTTAAAATTGATCTTTTTTAGTTGAAAATTTAACTATTTTATTCAAAAATTGTTTTTTTGTTTGTTTTTGAAATGTAATCTTTTCTTTTAGTTGAAAATTACACTTTTTGGTTGAAAATTCTTGTATTTTGTTGAAAATTCTTTTTTTTTTGTAGAAAATTAATCTTTCAGGTTGATAATTCATCTTTCTTGATTGAAAATTCTACTACTTGGTAGAAGATTTGAATATTTTGTTAAAAATTCATCTTTTTCTAATGAAAATTCAAATACATGGTTGAAGATTTAACTTTTTTTTTAATTTGTTTTTTTTTGTTGTTGAAAATTAATTTTCTTAATGAAAAGTTTAACTACACAATTTTTGGTTGAAAATTGATATTTTTTAGTGGAAAATTCAACTATTTTGGTTGAGAAATCAACTACTTTGTCTACTACTTGGTAAAAAATTGAACTCCTTTTGTAAACAATTCATTTTTTGTTCTTAAAGATTGATCCTTTTAGTTGAAAATTCATCTGTTTGTTTGTAAATTTAACTTTTTTGAAAAGACTGTGAAGCGTGCGATAAATAAATAGGAATTTTGATAATTTATAGACTGCATAATAACTAGAGAGCGGATTAGATACTTGAAAAATTTTATAATACTATTCTAACACTATTTTTTTAAATATTGTGAACTATTTAGGGGAAACCTCCCTACACAATAAGAAGAAAAATAATTAATTTTAAGTTTAGTTTATGAGCACGTATAGTGTTATTTTAATGAAATTAAATTATTTTACATATATTAGTATTTTTCATTCATTCATGATTATTTTTTTATTATTATTTATTATTTTTCATCCACTATGTAGGATGCCATTATCCACTATAGGGAGGTTTTTTCTACACTACTTTCGATCTCTAAAGTGAGTCCAAGGCCTTTTTCGTTTAATTCCCTGAAAAAGTGTAAGATTTGAATAAAATGAAAGAAATGAAAAACTTACTTCGGCAGGAAAGACATTGCTTGTCACCAAGAAGATTAGAGCAAAGCAGACAATTTGCTTGAGTTTGTAAAGAGTAATATTGATATGGTCATCGTAATCGGAGAATGGCCGGTGAAGATGATCCCAATATGTTCTGTAACGGTAATGAGGTCCTGAAATAACTCCCATGTAACTAAACCCGTAATGAAAGACGTCCATGAATGTGATCGTTTTTAAGGCCTCTGATTTAAGACTTTGCGGATCATCCTCAGGGGCTGTCGCTGCACAATTTATTTCAAATCCCAATCCCGAGAGTCGCAATGTAAGCAGCATCATAATACAACTGGTGTGGCCACTGGCTTCCTCTAATCCGAACAGCCATGGTATTCGCACGATTACCAGCAGGTAAAAAAAGGAAAAGAAGATGCTGGCAATGTGACATTGTCTGCAAAAAGAAATTTATCAATTAGTAAGTGCTATTTATAAAAAAAATATAGGGTATAAAATAAAATGATTAAATTACACTTTAAAGTTTAATCAGAAAAGAAAAAATTGACTGATTCGAATCATGCGGATTTGACGACTTCTTTTACCCAAAAATGGTGTAGTCAAATTTTTAATTAACAAAATTAATTTTCAATGAAAAAACTAATTTTTAACAAAATAGTTTAATCTTCAACCAAGTAGTTGAATTTTCAACAAAAAAAGATTAATTTTCAACCAAAAAGACGAAGTTTCACCCAAAATTTGTAATTTTTAACTAAAAACAGATTAAATTTCAACAACAAAAAGCAAATTTTTAACAAAATATTTGAATCTTCAACCAAGTAGTTGAATTTTCAACCAAGATGAATTTTCAACCAAGAAGATTAATTTTCTACCAAAAAAACGAATTTTCGATAAAATGCAAGAATTTTCAACCAAAAAGTGTAATTTTTTACTGAAGCAAAAGATTAAATTTAAAAAAAAAAACAATTTTTGAACAAAATAGTTAAATTTTCAACTAAAACAGATCAATTTTTAACCAAAAATGTTATAGTTAAATTTTTAATTAAGAAAATTAATTTTCAAGAAAACAAATTTTTAACAAAATAGTTATCTTTAACCAAGCATTTCAATATCAAAACAAAAAGATGAATTTTCAACCAAAAGTACGAATTTTCAACCAAAAAGTTTAATTAAAAAAGATTACGTTTTAACAAACAAAAAACTTTTAACAAAGGAGTTCAACTTTTAACCAAGTAGTTGAATTTTCAACCAAAAAATATGAATTTTCAACAAAATTCAAGAATTTTCAACCAAAAAGTGTAATTTTCAACTTAAAAAAAACATTAAGTTTAAAAAAAAACATTTTTGAACAAAATATTTAAATTTTCAACTAAAAAAGATCAATTTTCAACCAAAAATGGTATAGTTGAAATTTTTAATTAAGAAAATTAATTTTTAACAAAAAAAAATTGAAATTTTAATTTTGAACCAAGTAGTTGAATTTTCAACCAAGAAAGATGAAGTAAAAAAGATCAATTTTTACCCAAACATTTTTAATTAAGAAAATTAACTTTCAAGAAAAAATTTTTTTTGACAAAATAGTTACATTTTTAACCAAGCATTTCATTTTTCAACCAAAAAGGCGAATTTTTAACCAAAACGATTAATTTTAAATAAAAAAAAGGTTAAGTTTGAACAACAAAAAAAAAGAATTTTTAACAAAATATTTAAATCTTCAACCAAGAAGTTGAATTTTCAAACAAAAAGACGAATTTTGAACAAAAGAAAAATGATCAATTTTCAACCATCAATGTTGTGGTTACATTTTTAATTAAGAAAATTAATTTTTAACAAAAAAAGAGGATTTTTACCAAAACAGTAAAAAAATCTTCAAACAAGTAGTTTAATTTTCAACCAACAAAGATGACTTTTTAACCAAGAAGATTAATTTTCTACCAAAAAAAAAACGAATTTTCGATAAAATGAAAGAATTTTCAACCAAAAAGTGTAATTTTCAACTAAAACAGATCAGTTTTTAACCAAAAATGTTGTATAGTTACATGTTTAAACAAGAAAATTAATTGGCAAGAAAACAAATTTTTAAGAAAATAGTTATATCTTCAACCAAGCATTTCAATACTTAACCAAAAAAGATGAACTTTCAACCAAAAAGTTTAATTTTTAATTTAAAAAAGATTAAGTTTCATGAAAGAAAAAAACGAATTTTTAACAAAATATTTAACTCCTCAATGAGGAAGTTGAATTTCCAACCAAAAATTTTAATTTTCAACTAAAAAAAGAATAAATTTCAACAACAAAAAACGAGTTTTTAACCAAATATTTGAATCTTCAACCAAGTATGTAGTTGAATTTTCAACCAAGAAGATTAATTTTCTATCAAAAATGACGAATTTTTAATGAAAAAGTTTGAATTTACAACTAAAAAAAAGTAAACTGTAACAACAACAAAAAAAGAATTTTTAATAAAATAATTAAATCTCCAACCAAGTAGTTGAATTTTCAACCCAAAAAGATGAATTTTCAACCAAAAAGATTAATTTTCTATCAAAAAGACGAATTATTAGCATGCAGTTGAATTCTCAAAGAAAAAAGTATAATTTTAAAGCAAGAAGATTAATTTTCAACCAAAAAGACGAATTTTCAATAAAATACAAGAATTTTGGACCAAGAAGTTTAATTTTCACCTAAAAAAACAAGATTAAGTTTCAACAATAACAAACGAACTTTTGAAGAAAATAATTAAATTTTAACTAAAAAAGATCAATTTTAACCAAAAATGTTATAGTTCAATTTTTAATTAAGAAAATTAATTTTTAACAAAAAAAAAATCTAATCTTGAACAATACAGTTAAATCTTCAAGCAAGTAGTTGAATTTTCAACCAAAACAGTTTAATTTTTAATCAAGAATATTCATTTTCAACCAAAAAGTTTAATTTTCAACTTAAAAAAAGGATAAGTTTCAACAAAAAAAATAACTTTTGAACAAAATAGTTAAATTTTCAACTAAAAAAGATCAGTTTTTAAACAAAACTGTTGTAGTTAAATTTTTTAATAAGAAAATTAATTTTTAACAAAAAAAACGAATCCTGAACAAAACAGTTAAATCTTCAACCAAGTAGTTGAATTTTCAACCAAAAGATTAATTTTTAACCAAGAATATTAATTTTCTACAAAAAAAAACAGTGAATCTTTAAAAAAATAGTTAAATCTTCAACCCAGTAGCTGAATTTTCAACCAATATAATTAATTAATTTTCAGCTGAAAAAATTAATTTTCAAAGAAACAAAAAAATAAGTTTTGAGCAAAATAGTTAAATTTTCAACTAAAAAAGATCAATTTTCAACACAAAATGTTGTAGGTTATTTTTTTAATTAAGGAAATTAATTTCGAACCAAAAAAAAACGAATCTTGAAGAAAACAGTTAAATCTTCAAACAAGTAGTGGAATTTTCAAGCGAAAAGATGAATTTTTCAAACAAGAAGATTAATTTTCTATCAAAAAATCGAACTTTTAACAAATTACATGAATTTTCAACGAAATATTTGAATTTTCAACCAAAAATATTCATTTTCAACTAAAAAAAGATTATTAAAAAAAAAACGAATTTTTGATCAAAATAGTTCAATTTTCTACTACAAAACGAATTTTCAACAAAATAGTTCCATTTTTAACCAAAGGGATGAATTTTCATCTAAAATGATGAATCATCAACAACAACAAAAAAAGAAATTTTCAACAAAGTACTTCAACTTTCAAAAAAGTAATACAATATTCAATATAAAAAATTGAATTCACAAGACAAAAATGTAATAGCTAATATTTAAACCAAACAAGATTTCAATTTTAAATAAAAAACAGTTGATATTTCAAACAAAAAAGATTTGAATTTAAAATCAGAAACAGTTGAATGTAACAAAAACAGTTGTAATTTCGATGAAACAAGATTTTAATTTTAAATTTAAAAAAAATGGAATTCAACCAAAAAAATGAACTTTTAACGAAATGTTAGAATTCTCAGCAAAATAATTGCATTTTTAACTGAAAAAAATCAATTTTTAACCAAAAGGAATTTTCTTCAAAAAAAAATTTTTCAACAAAATACATGAATTCTTAAATAAAAAAGATCTATTTTCCACCAAAAATGAAATAGATGAATTATCAGCTTAAAAAAATCACTTCCTACAAAAAAAAGAATTTTCCACGAAATACTTAAATTATACAATTTTTAACTAAAAAGATGGATTTTCAACCAAGAAGATTAATTTTCAAAGAAAAGAAAGAATTTTGAACAAAACAGTTAAATTTTTAATCAAAGAAAAGAATTTTTATCCAAGAAAATTAATTTTTTACCAAAAAAGACGAACATTAAATAAAATATATGATTTTTCAAGTAAAAACGATTAATTTTACACCAAAAAAGGAACTATTAAACTTTCAGTTGAAAAAAAATTAATTTTAACCAAGAATATTAATATTCTACCCAAAAAGATTAATTTCAACAAAATACATGCATTTTCTACTAAAAAAAGATACATTTTTAACCTAAGGTGGAAACGTTTAATTTTCAATGAAAAAAATTAATTGCCAGTCACGCATAAAACGAATTTTGAACAAAATAGGGAAGTTTTGAAAAAAAAAAAATTAATTTCTAACCAAGAAAAATTTGTCAAGAAAAATTTCAAACAAAAAGTAAAATTTTCTACAAAGTAACTGAATTTTCGATCCTAAAATATGAATTATCAACAAAAAAAGTTAATTTCAAACCAAATAGTTCAATTTTCTACGAAAATGTTTGGATTTTCAACCCAAAAAGATGAACTTTCAACAAAACAGCTGAATTATCAACCAAAATGGATGGCTTTAACAAAATTGTTAATTTCTCAAAAAAATAATTAAATTTTTAACCAAATAATTACATTTTTAATAAAAAAATGTAAGTTTAAACACAAAAAAAGGGGAAAAGAGAAGAATATGGAAAATTGTATTAATAATCTAAAAATATTAGGTTATAAAACTGGAAATTGTGTTTTAAAAAATAGAATATACTATGTACAAAAATTCAATGGAACAATAAACAATAATAATATTGGAGGTATGAAAAAAAACAAGTAACTATATGAGACATTGTAATTTATACATTTACTGGAAAATGTAAAATCCAAAGTACATATACTAGAAAGTAGAGAAAACTGATTCCTAAATTTTTAAGTTTTTACAATTCAAATCGTATCAAATTATATAAATATATTCATGTTTTGTTTGGAGAACTATATGTAGGTTGTTGAGATCCAAAGTTCGATAATGCCTAGCCAGAAATGGGCATAGCCTGATCATTTTTTTTCAGGAACTACATTAAAATTCTACTTTCTCGACATTTAAAATCAAGGAGATGACTTTCCATTTCCAACTAAAATGATGCATCTTATTCTTCTTCTTCAAAAAAAAAAACATTTCAATAAAAGAGTTGAATTTTCAACCAAAAAAGATTTCTAAGTAAAGAAATAAATAAAGTCCAACCAAATTTTAAATTTTCAAGCCAAAGAAGCGAGATTTCTACAAAACAGTCGAATTTTTAACCCGAAAATATGAATTTTTAACAAAAAAATTCTTCTTCAAAACAAAACAATTATTATTTATCAAAGTAGTTCAACTTTTAAACAAAAAGGAGGTATTTTCTAGAAAATAGGTGAATCTTCAACCAAAACAGATTAATTTTCAAACAAACTGTTGCAAAAAGACAAGAAAGGAAAAAAATTTCAACCATATTTTGAATTTTCAAGCGAAAAAGACGAATTTTTTACAAAACAGTTTAATTTTCAACAAAAAGATCATTTGAAACCAAATAATTGAACTTTCTACCAAAACAGTTGAATTTTCAATCCAAAATAACGAATTTTCATCCAAAAATAACGATTTTTCAACCAAAAAGAATGAATTTTTAAATCAAAAGTGTGGAATTTTTAATAAATTAATTTAATTTTCAAACAAATAATAAAAATGTTACCCATGTGTTATACATACTTCCAAGACAGCTTAATAACGATGACAGGCTTAATAAGTTAATAATTTAGTAGTTAAATTTTGAGTTCAAAAGATTATTTTCAATCAAAAAAAGATGAATTTCCAACAAAATACATGAATTTTAAACAAAAAAAGATGAAATTTCAAGATAATACATGAATTTATAACTAAAAAAGAGAAATTGTCAACCAAAAATGAAATAGTTCAATTTTCAGTAAAAAAAATTGCAACGAAAAAAAACTAATTTTCCACAAAATAGTTAAATTTTCAACCAAAGAAATTTATTTTTAACCAAGAAGATTAATTTTCTAACAAAAAAGATGAATTTCAACAAAATATATCAATTTTCTACTAAAAAGATAAGTTTTACCAAAAAATAGTATAGTTAAATTTTCAGTTGAAAAAATTAATTTTCAACCACGTATAAAACGAATTTTCAACAAAAAGTGAAATTGCGAACCAAATAATTGAATTTTTAACCAGAAAGATAAAGTTTCGACCAAAAATATCAATTTCTGTTTTAGTAAAATTTTCAATGAAAGAAATAAATTTTCAACTAAAAAGATGAATTTTTAATGGAGAAGATTAATTTTTACCAAAAAAGACGAATTTTCAACAACAAAATAAAAATTTTGAACCAAACAAATTAATTTTTAATTAATTTTCATTAATTAATTTTCTACCCAGAAAACGAATATTAAGCAAAATACATGAATTTTCAATCAAATAGTTGAATTTTCAATGGAAAAATATCAATTTTCAATCAAAATTGGAATAGGTTAATTTTCAGTTAAAAAATTATTTTCAACCAATACACAAAGAATTTTCAACGAAATAGTTCAGTTTTCAACCAAAAAGATTAATTAAAAAAAAATGGGTGAATTTTCAACCAAAGAGATGAATTTTTAACAAAGAAGATTAATTTTCTAACAAAAAGACGAATTTTTAAGTGTTATTTTTAATTTTTAAAATTGAAATAGTTGAAATTTCAGTTAAAATGCAACAATTAAATTTTTAGTTAAAAAAACCCAATTTTCTACAAAATAGTTCAACTTTCGACCAAAGAAATTAATTTTCAACTAAAAAGATCAATTTTCAACCAAAAATGGAATAGGTAAATTTTCAGTTAAAAAAATTCTTTTCAACCAACAAACGAAAAATTTCGAAGAAAATAGTTCAGTTGTCAAATAATGAATATTGAACCAAATAGTTGAATTTTCAACAAAATACGAAAATTTTTAACTAAAGAAGATAAATTTTACGACAAAAAGGCAAAAATTAAATTTTAAGTTAAAAAAGCATCATTTACATCCAAGAAAAAAATAATTTTCCATAAAAGATTTAATTTTCGACCAAAGAAATTAACTTTTAACCAAGAAGTTGACTTTTCAACTAAAAAAGATAAATTTTTAAGTGTAAGAACGAGAACAAGGGGAATACGGGAAAGTCTGTGAAGCACAAAAAACAAAACATTTTTTGTAAAATGTAAAATACGAAGTAAAAAAAATTGGTTACTAAATTGTTACGTTTTTATTATTCAAATCTTTTAGAATTATGCTTTGAGAACTGCATTTTCTAGAGATACAAATTTCGATAATGCCAAAAACAAAAACTTTCACCCAAAAATAAAATAGTTGAATTTTCATTAAAAAAAAACAAACTAATTTTCAACAACAAAAAATGAATTTTTAACAAAATAGTGAAATTTTGAATCAAAGAAACGAATTCTTAAGTAAGAAGATTTATTTCCTACAAAAAATACGAATATTAAACAAAATACATAAATTTGCAACCAACAAACGAAGAATTTTCAAAAAAATAGTTCAGTTTTCAACCAAAAAGATTAATTTTTAAACAAATGGATGAATTTTCAGCCAAAAAGATGACTTTTTAACAAAGATTAACTTTCTACCGAAAAAAAAAACAAATTTTTAACATAATACATGAATTTTCAGCTAAAGCAAGTAAAACTGCCAATAAATTTCCCACTAAAAATGAAACAGATGAATTTTCAGTTTTAAAAAATTACCTTGAATCGAAAAAAAACGAATTTTCAATCAAAGAAATTAATTTCCAACTGAAAAGATTAATTTTCAACAAAATACATGCATTTTTAAACAAAAAAGATAAACTTTCAACCAAAAATAAAATAATTAAATTTTCAGTTAAAAAAAAAAATTCAACAAAAAAACACGAATTTTCAACAAAGCAGTTAAATTTTCAACCAAAAAAATTTTTTTTTTAACCTATAATGGTTCAATCTTCAACCAAAAAGGTGAATTTTCAACCAAGAAGATTAATTTTCTACCGAAATAGATGAATTTTCAACAAAGTACATGAATATTCGAATAAAAAAGATCAAATGAATCAAATTATCAGAATGAAATAGTTTAATTTTTAGTTTAAAAAAATTTCTTTGAACCAGAAAATAGTCAATAAAAGAATTGAATTTACAAAAAAAGAGTTAAATATTCAATAAAAGAGTTAAATTTTCAACCAAAAAATATTTCTTAGTCAAGAAAGAAAAAAATTCCAACCAAATTTTTAATTTTCATTTCAAAAAGATGAGATTTCTATAAAACAATTGAATTTTTAAACAAAAAATATGGAGTTTCAACCAAGTAGTTGAATTTTCTACAAAATAGATGAATTTTAAACCCAAGAATAGACATTTTCAATCAAATAGTTGAATGAAACATGAAAAAAGATACATTTTTAATCAAAAATTGAATGATTTCATTTTCAGTTGAAAAAAATTAATTTTCAAACAAACAGTTGCATTTTTAACCAAAAAAGATTAAATTTCTACTAAAAAAGTTAAATTTTCAAATCAATAAAACGAATTTTCATTTAAAGAGTTGAATTTTTAACAAAAAAAGATTTTTGAGTCAAGAAAGGAAAAAAATGTCAAACAAATTTTCAAGCGTAAACAAATTAATTTTCATTTAAAAAAACAACAATATTTCCACAAAATAGTTACATTTTCAACCAAAGAAATAGATTTTGAACGAAGAATATTAATCTTCTACCAAGAAAGATGACTTTCAACAAAATACATGAATTTTCTACTAAAAAAACAATACGTTTTTAACCAAAAAAGGAATAGTTTAATTTTCATCCAAGCATGAAAGAAATTTTCAACAAAAAAGTAAAATTGTAAACCAAATAAATGAATTTTTAACTAAAAAGATAACATTTTGACCAAGAAGATTAACTTTCAACGAAAAATTTAATTTAAATCCAAATAGTTGAATTTTCTACGAAAATAGTTGAATTTTCAACAATATAATTACATTTTTAACCAAATTATTAAATTTTGAAGCAAAAAAGATGAACTCTTAACCAAAAATACAACAGACACAATAGTTGAATTTTAAACAAAACCGGATTAATTTTCAACCAAATATGTTGTATTTTTAACCAAAAAAGATTAAATTTCTACTGAATGGGTTTAACTTTAAAAGAAAACAAAAAATTATCAATATAAGAGTTAAACTTTCAACCGAAAAAACAAATTTATTCTTTTACCAAAAAATGTTACTTTCAACAAAACACATAAATTCTCTACTAAAAAAGATACATTTTTAACCAAAAATGGAATAGTTCAATTTTCAGTTTAAAAAATTAATTTTCAACCCACCATCCAAGATATTTTCAACAGAATAGTGAAATTGTGAACCAAATAATTCAATTGTTAACCAAAGAGATAAAGTTTTGACAAGAAGATTATTTTTCAACAGAAAAGTTAATTTTAAACCAAATAGTTCAATTTTCAACCAAAAAGGATGGCTTTAACAAAATTTATAAATTTTCAACAAATTCATGAATTTTCAAATAAAAAAGATAAATTTTCCACCAAAAATGAAATAGTTGAATTTTCAGTTTAAAAAATTACTTTAAACCAAAAAAACAAACGAATTTTCCACAAAATAATTTAATTTTCAACCAAAGAAATTAATTTTTAACTAACAAGATTAATTTGTACCAAAAGAGACAATTATTAAACAAAATTAATGAATTTTCAAGTAAACAAATCTTTTTCAAGGAATTTTAAATAAAAAAGATGAATTTACAATCAAAAAAATTAATTTTGAATCAAGAAGACTAGTTTTCTAACAAAAAAAACGAATACTAAATAACAAAATAAATGAACTTTCAATCAAGTTGTTGAATTTTCAACTAAGAAATATTGATTTTCAACCAAAAATAGAATAGGTAAATTTTCAGTTTAAAAAAATATTTTCTACCAACAAACGAAGAAATTTTAACAAAATAGTTCAGTTATCAACAAACAAAAAAATCAATTTTCAACCAACAAACGAAGAATTTTCAAGAAATTTCACAAAATTGTTAAATTTTCAACAAAATAATTAAATTTTTAACCAAAAATATAAACATGTAAAAATATGCACGTTTTGCTTTGAGAACTGCACTTTGTTGAGATCCAAAGTTCGATAAGGTCAACACACAAATGGACGCATGGCCTGTTAATTTTTTTTCAGGAAGTACATTAACATTCTACATTCTAGATTAAAAATAAAGTTACATAAATAAAAAGATTCGTAAAAATTCTTAACAAGATTAAATCTTTAATGCCACCAAGTTCCTGATATTCAGAAAAGATAACCTGCTTATCATTTTCGTATAATACATAAAAAAAGTCTTTTTTATTAAAAAAAAAAAAAAAGAAAAAAAAAAGATCAATAAAAGATTGCAAACTACACAGAAAGGCACATACAATAAAACACATGAAAGAAAGGGAAAGGGTTATTCGCATAAATTTATAACAATAATAGCGTTAATAAGTTATCCGTTAAATTCTCAGTTAAAAAAAATATTTTCAATCAAGAAGCGATGAATTTTCAACAAAAGAGTGAAATTTTGAACCAAAGAAATGAATTATTAATTAAGAAGATTAATTTTCTACCAAAAAGACAAATATTAAATGAAACACATGAATTTTCAACTAAAAAACAAAAACTTTCAGCCAAAAATAAAATAGTTGAATTTTCAGTTAAATAAATAATAATTTGCAACAAACAAAACGAATTTTTTAACAAAATACATGAATTTTCATCCAAAAACAAAAACTTTGAGCCAAAAATGAAATAGCTGAATTTTAAGTTGAAAAAACATAATTTTCAAAAAAAAAAAAAAAAAAAATTTAACAGAATAGTGAAATTTTGAACCAAAGAAATGAACTTATAAGTAAGAAGATTAATTTCCTACCAAAAAAGACGAATATTAAAGAAAATACATGAATTTTCAACCAAATTGGGATAGGTTAATTTTCAGTTGAAAAATTATTTTGAACCAACGAAGAATTTTCAACAAAATAGTTCAGTTTTCAACCAAAAAGATGAATTTGTAATTAAATGGGTGAATTTTCAGCCAAAAAGACGAATTTTCAACAAAGAAGATTAATCTTCTAAAAAAAAAAACGATTTTACCACAAAAATGCATAAATTAAATTTTCAGTTTAAAAAAATGTAATTTTCAGCCAAAAGAAAAACGAATTTTCCACAAAATAGTTGAATCATGAAATTTCAATCAAGTAGTTGAATTTTCAACTAAGAAATATCAATTTTCAACCAAAAATGAAATGGGTAAAGTGTCAGTAAAAATATTATTTTCAACGAAAGAAAAGAAGGATTTTCCACAAAATAATTGAATTGTTTAACAAGGAGATGAATTTTCCACCAAAAAATTAATAGTTTAATTTATAGTTAAAAAAATTACTTTGAACCAAAAAAAAAAAATTTTCCTGAAAATAATTAAATTTTCAACTAAAAAAGACGTATTTTCAACACAAAAATTGAATCTTCAACCAAAACGAATTAATTTTTAACCAAGCAGTCGTATTTTTAACCAAAAAAGATTAAATTTCTACTAAAAGGGATTAATTAAAAAAAAACTTCAATAAAAGAGTTGAATTTTCATCAAATTCATGAATTTTCAAAGACAAAAGATAAATTTTCCACCAAAATTGAAATAGTTGAAATTTCAGTTAAAAACAAATAATTTTCAACGAATTTTCAATAAAAAGGATAAATTTACAATGAGAGAAATGAATTTTTAACCAAGAAGATTAATTTTCTTACCAAAAAGACGAATATTAAACAATTCTTTTCAACCAAAAAAAGAAGAATTTTCAAGAAAATAGTTCAGGTTCAACAAAAAAAAAAAAAAAATTTAACCAGATGGGTGAATTTTCAACAAAGAAGATTGATCTTCAACCAAAAAGATGAATTTTTAACAAAATACAAGAATTTTTAACTAAAGAAGATAAATTTTACAACAAAAAAAAACATAATTTACAGCCAAGAAAAAACAAATTTTCCACAAAATAGTTACATTTGCGACCAAAGAAATTAATTTTTACCTAAGAAGATTAATTTTCTACAAAAAGAGAGTAATAAAAATAAAAAAGATAAATTTTCAGTTAAAAAAATTACTTTAAACGAAAAAAACGAATTTTCCATAAAATAATTAAATTTTCAACCAAAGAAATTAAGTTTTAACTAAGAAGATTAACTTTCAACCAAAAAAGACGATTATTAAATAAAATACACGCATTTTTAAGTGAATAACGAAAAAATTTCCACACAAAAGTTATTTTTTTTAAGAAGAAGATTAATTTTCAATAAAAAAAGATGAATTTTCAAATAAAAAAGATAAATTTTCCATAAAACATGAAACAGTTGAATTTTCAGTTGAAAAATTACTTAAAACTAAAAAAAAACGGATTTCCCACAAAATAGTTAATTTTTTAACAAAAAGAATAATTTTCCCTTAAACAAGATGAATTTTCAACAAATTCAAGAATTTTCAAATAAAAAGGATAAATTTTCCACCAAAAATGAAATACAAGAATTTTTAACTAAAGAACATAACTTTTACGACGAAAATGCAACAATTGAATTTTTAGTTGGAAAAACATAATTTACAGTCAAGAAAAAACGAATTTGCCATAAAATAGTTAAATTTTCAACCAAAGAAATGAATTTTTAACTATGAAGATGAACTTTCAACCAAAAAAGACGATTATTAAATAAAATACATGAATTTTCAAGTGGAAAACGAAAAATTTTCCACACAAAAATTAATGTTTTAAAGAAGAAGATTAATTTTCAATAAAAAAAGATGAATTTTCAAATAAAAAAGATAAATTTTCCACCAAAAATGAAATAGTTGAATTTTCAGTTAAAAAATTACTTTAAACTAAAAAAAAACGAATTTTCCACAAAATAGTTAATTTTTTAAACAAAAAGAATAATTTCCCCTTAAACAAGATGAATTTCCAACAAATTCAGGAATTTTCAAATAAAAAGGATAAATTTTCCATCATAAATGAAATAGTTCAATTTTCAGTCAAAAAATTACTTTAAACGAATTTTCCATAAAATAGTTAAATTTTCAACCAAAGAAATGAATTTTTAACTGAGAAGATAAACTTTCAACCAAAAGAGACGATTATTAAATAAAAATACATGAATTTTCAAGAGGAAACCGAAAAATTTTCTAGACAAAAGTTAATTTTTTTAAAAAGAAGATTAGTTTTCAATAAAAAAAGATGAATTTTCAACAAATTTATGAATTTTCAATTGTAAAATAAAGACGAATATTAAATAAAATACATGAATTTTTAACCAAATAGTTGAATTTTTAACCCAAAAAGACGAATTTTCAATCAAAAACTGTGGCTTTAACGAAATTGTTAAATTTTTAAAAAAATTGTTAAATTTTAAAAAAAATTGTTAAATTTTAAAAAAAATTGTTAAATTTTTAACAAAATAAATTAAGTTTTTAACCAAAAATATAACACAAGTCTTTTCAACCAAAAGGAATTAACTTTCAACCAAAAATAGTTGGACTTTTTTTTGTGTTCTAATAATTCAGATTGCATTTAAGTGTAAAAACGTGAAAAGGGGAAAAGAGGGGAATACTAATTCAAAGTATTAAAAACTGGTTCTGGAATTTTTAAGTTTTTACCATGCAAGTCCTGTAGAATCATGTAAAAATATGCACGTTTTGCTTTGAGAACTGCACTTTGTTGAGATCCAAAGTTCGATAATGCCAACACACAAATAGACGCATGGCCTGTTAATTTTTTTCTTTTTCAAAAAGTACATTAACATTCTACATTATGCAGATTAAAAATAAAGTTACATAAATGAAAAGATTCCTAAAAATTCTTAACAAGATTAAATCTTCAATGGCACCAAGTTCCTGATATACAGAAAAGATAACCTGCTTATCATTTTCGTATAATACATAAAAACAGTCTTTTTTATTCAAAAAAAAAAAAAGAAAAGAAAAAAAAAACGATCAATAAAAGATTGTAAGCTCGAAAGAATGGCACATGCAATAAAATACACGAAAGAAAGGGAAAGGGTTCGCAGAAATTGATACACAAAATCAAGATGAGAATCGTTAAGTGGATTAGGAATTTTCTTGAGTGCATTAACTTCATCACGTGATTACCATGTGTAATACATACTTCCAAGACAGATTTGTAATGATGGCGTTAATAAGTTAGTTAAATTTTCAGTTAAAAAAATTATTTTCAATCAAGAAACGATGAATTTTCAACAAAATAGTGAAATTTTGCCCCAAAGAAATGAATTTTTAACTAAAAAGATAAAGGTTTGACCTAGAAGATTAATTTTCAACGGAAAATTTAATTTAAAACCAAATAGTTGAATTTTCTACGAAAATAGTACAATTTTCAACAATATAATTAAATTTTTAACCAAATTATTAAATTTTGAAGCAAAAAAGATGAACTCTTAACCAAAAATATAACAGACACAATAATTGAATCTTCAACCAAAACGGATTAACTTTTAACCAAGTAGTTGTCTTTTAAACTAAAAAAGATTAAATTTCTACTAAATGAGATTAACTTTAAATGAAAACCAAAAAATTATCAATATAAACCAAAAAATATTTCTCAGTCAAGAAATTTTTAGTAGACTTTTTAAGTTTGAGGAAGGAGTCTGATGAAGGAATAGGTTAATGAATTTTTAAGTTTATACCAAAAATAGGCGAATTTTGAATATAATACATGAATTTTGAACTGAAAAAGATACATTTCACACAAAAAATGGAACAATTAAAGTTTCGGGTGAAGAAATTAATTTTCATTAAAAAAACAACAACAAAAAACGAATTTTCCACAAGAAAGATGAAGACTAAACAAAATACATGAAATTTCAAGTAAAAAACAAAACATTTTCCACAAAATTGTTAATTTTTTTTAACAAAAACAATAATTTTCCCTTAAACAAGATGAATTTTCATCAAATTCGTGAATTTTCAAATAAACAAGATAAATTTTTCACAAAAAATGAAATCGTTGAATTTTCGGTTAAAGAAATTACTTTAAACGAAAATACAAACGAATTTTCCACAAAATAGTAAAATTTTCAACCAAAAGAGACGATTATTGAACAAAATACATGAATTTTCAAATAAAAATCGAAAAATTTTCCACAAAATAGTTAAATTTTTAAAGAAGATTAATTTTCTACCAAAAAAGAAGAATTTTAAAATGAAATAGTTTAATTTTCCACCAAAATTGAAATAGTTGAATTTTCATTTAAAAACAAATCATTTTCAACATATCGTTAAATTTTCAGTTGAAAAAAATTCTTTTCAAAAAAGAAACGAAGAATTTTCAAGAAAATATTTCAGTTTTCAACAACAAAAAAATGAATTTTTAACCAAATGGGTGAATTTTCAACAAAGAAGATTAATCTTCAACCAAAAAGACGAATTTTCAACAAAATACAAGAATTTTAACTGAAGAAGATAAATTTTACGACAAAAATGCAACAATTAAATTTTTAGTTAAAAAAACATAATTTACAGCAAAGAAAAAACAACTTTTCCACAAAATGGATCAATTTTCGACCAAAGAAATGAATTTTTACCTAAAAAGATTAATTTTCTACAAAAAGAGAGTATCTAATAAAAATAAAAAAGATAAAATTTCCATAAAAAATTAAATAGTTGAATTTTCAGTAAAAAGAATTACTTTAAACGAAAAAAACAGACGAATTTTCCATAAAATAGTTCATTTTTCAACCAAAGAAATGAATTTTCAACCAATAAGATCAATTTCTAACAAAATAACTTTTTCATATATACGAAAATTAAATTAAATTTTACGACAGAAATGGAACAATTAAATCTTCAGTTAAGAAAATTCATTAAAAAAAAAAAACGAATTTTCCACAAAATAGTTAAATTTTTAACCAAGAATATTAATATTCTACTAAAAAAGACAAATTTCAAACAAAAAACGAATTTTCCAAAAGAAAGATGAAGACTAAACAAAATACATGAAATTTCAAGTAAAAAACAAAAAATTTTTCACAAAATTGTTAATTTTTTTAACAAAACCATAATTTTCCCTTGCAAAAGATGAATTTTCAACAAATTCATGAATTTTCAAATAAAATAGATACATTTTCCACCAAAAATGAAATAGTTGAATATTCAGTTTAAAAAATTACTTTAAACCAAAAAAACGAACGAATTTTCCACAAAATATTTCAATTTTCAACCAAAGATATTAATTTTTAACTAACAAGATTAATTGGTACCAAAAGAGACAATTATTAAACAAAATACATGAATTTTCAAGTAAACAAGTTTTTTTCAAGGAATTTTCAATAAAAAAGATAAATTTAAAATCAAAGAAATTAATTTTTAATCAAGAAGATTAATTTTCTAACAAAAAAAAAACAAATAATAAAAAAAAAATACATGAACTTTCAATCAAGTTGTTGAATTTTCAACTAAGAAATATCAATTTTCAACCAAAAATAGAATAGGTAAATTTTCAGTTCCAAACATTATTTTCAACCGACAAACAAAGAATTTTCAAGAAAATAGTTCAGTTTTCAACAAAAAAAAAAAAAAGAATTTTTAACCAAAAGGGGCGAATTTTCTACAAAGAAGATTAATCTTCAACTAAAAAAGATGAATTTTCTACAACATACAAGTATTTTCAATTAAAGAAGATAAATTTTACGTTAAAAATGCAACAATTAAATGTTTAGTGTAAAAAACATAATTTACAGCCAAGAAAAAAGACAGAAGTTTATTTTCTACTAAGAAAGACGATTATTAAACAAAATACATGAATTTTTAACCAAATAGTTGAATTTTCAACCCAAAAAAGACGAATTTTCAACCAAAAAGGACGGCTTTAACAAAATTGTTAAATTTTCAATAAAATAATTAAACTTTTAACCAAAAACATAACAGAATTATTATACAATCTCTAAATTAAGAATAAATTAAGTTATATAAATTAAAAGATTCGCAAAAATTCATGATAAGATTAAACCAAACAAAATAGTGAAATTTTGAACCAAAGAAATGAATTTTTAATTAAGAAGATTAATTTTTTACCAAAAAGACAAATATTAAACAAAACACATGAATTTTCAACTAAAAAACGATGCATTTTCAACTTAAAAGATGAATTTTTAATCAAGAAAATTACTTTCTACCAAAAAGACGAATTTCCAACAAAATACATGCATTTTCAACACAAAAAACAACTTTTAGCCAAAAATAAAATAGTTGAACTTTCAGGTAAAAAAAATTTGTTAACTAAAAAAAAATAATTTTTACCAAAACAGTGAAATTTTCAACCAAAGAAATGAATTTTTAATTAAGAAGATTAATTTTCTTCCAAAAAAGATGAATTTTTAACAAAATACATGAATTTTTGAACAAAAACTTTCAGCCAAAAATAAATTAGTAGAATTTTTAGTTAAAAAAATAATAATTTTCAACAAAAAAAAATGAATTTTTAACAAAACAGTGAAATTTTGAACCAAAGAAACGAATTCCTAAGTAAGAAGATTAATTTCCTACAAAAAATACGAATATTAAACAAAATACATAAATTTTCAACCAACAAACGAAGAATTTTCAACAAAATAGTTTAGTTTTCAACCAACAAAATATGTTTTAAACCGATAATGGTTCAATCTTCAACCAAAAAGATGGATTTTCTACAAATATTAACTTTTTACCAAAAAAATGAGCTTTCAACTAAAAAGATCAACTTTACGACAAAAATGCATCAATTAAATTTTCAGTTTAAAAAAATATAATTTTCAGCCAAAAGAAAAACGAAATTTCCACAAAATAGTTGAATCATGAAATTTCAATCAAGTAGTTGAATTTTCAACTAAGAAATATCAATTTTCAACCAAAAATGAAATGGGTAAATTGTCAGTAAACTTGAATTTTCAAGTAAAAAACGAAAAATGGTCCACAAAATAGTTTAACTTTTTAAGAAGAAGATGAATTTACTACCAAAAAAGATGAATTCTCAATTAAAAACAAATCATTTTGAACGAATTTTCAATAAAAAAGATAAGTTTATAGAAATTAATTTTAAACCAAGAATATTAATTTTCTTACAAAAAAGACGAATATTAAACAAATTACCTCGCACAATACATTAACTCTCAATCAAGTAGTTGAATTTTCAACAAAGAAATATCAATTTTCAACAAAAAATGGAATAGGTACATTTACAGTTTAAAGAATTATTTTCTACCAACAAACGAAGAAATTTTAACAAAATACAAGAATTTTTAACTGAAGAAGATAAATTTTACGACAAAAAATGGAACAATTACATTTTTAGTTAAAACACATAATTTACAGCCAAGAAAAACAAAATTTTGCACAAAATAGTTAAATTTTCGACTAAAGAAACCAATTTTTAACCAAATACAGGAATTTTCAACTAAATAGTTGAATTTTCAGCAAAAAAAACGAAGAATTTTCAACAAAATAGTTAAGTTTTCAACCAAAGAAATTAATTTTTAACCAAGAAGATTAATTTTATACAAAAAAAAGACGAATATTAAAGAAAATAAAAGAACGTTGAACAAAATAATTAAATTTTCAACCAAAAAACTGAAATTATTTTTAGCAAAAAAAAAAGATGAATTTTTTATAAAATACATGAAGTTTCAAATAAAAAACGTCCATTTTCCACCAAAAAAATAAAAAATTGAAATTTAGGTTCCAAAAAATACTTTAAAACGAAAAAAATGTCCAGAAAATTCTTAAATTTTCAACCAAGAAGATGAATTTTTATCAAAATAGGATTTTCATAAATACAAAAATTTAATTTAACGACAGGAATAGAACAATTAAATCTTTAGTTAAGAAAATATAATTTTCATTAAAAAACAACAACAAAAAATGAATTTTCCACAAAAAAGATGAATACTAAACAAAATACATGACATTTCAGGTATAAAAAACAAAAAATTTTCAACAAAATTGTTTTTTTTTTTTAAATAAAAACAATAATTTTCCCTTGCACAAGATGAATTTTCAACAAATTCATGAATTTTCAAATAAAAAAGATACATTTTCCACCAAAAATGAAATAGTTGAATTTTTAGATTAAAAAATTACTTTAAACCAAAAAAACAAACGAATTTTCCACAAAATAGTTCAATTTTCAACCAAAGAAATTAATTTTTAACTAACAAGATTAATTTGTACTAAAAGAGACAATTATTAAACAAAATACATGAATTTTCAAGTAAACAAATCTTTTTCAGGGAATTTTCAATAAAAAAGATAAATTTACAATCAAAGAAATTAATTTTTAATCAAGAAGATTCATTTTCTAACAAAAAAAAACTAATACTAAACAACAAAATACATTAACTTTCAATCAAGTTGTTGAATTTTCAACTAAAAAATATCAATTTTCAACCAAAAATAGAATAGGTAAATTTTCAGTTCGAAACATTATTTTCAACCGACAAACAAAGAATTTTCAAGAAAATAGTTCAGTTTTCAACAAAAAAAAGAATTTTTAACCAAACGGGTGAATTTTTTACAAAGAAAATTAATCTTCAACCAAAAAAGATGAATTTTCAACAACATACAAGGATTTTTAATTAAAGAAGATAAATTTTACGTTAAAAATGCAACAATTAAATGTTTAGTGTAAAAAATATAATTTACAGTCAAGAAAAAAGAAAGAAGTTTATTTTCTACTAAGAAGGACGATTATTAAACAAAATACATGAATTTTTAACCAAATAGTTGAATTTTCAACCCAAAAAGACAAATTTTCAACCAAAAATAGTTGGACTTTCTTTTTGTGTTCTAATACATACTTCAGTTTGAATTTAAGTATAAAAAAGTGAAAAAGGGGAAAAGAGGGGAATACTAATTCAAAGTATTAAAAACTGGTTCTGGAATTTTTAAGTTTTTACCGTGCAAGTCGTGTAGAATCATGTAAAAATATGCACGTTTTGCTTTGAGAACTGCACTTTGTTGAGATCCAAAGTTCGATAATGCCAACACACAAATAGACACATGGCCTGTTAATTTTTTTCTTTTTCAAAAAGTACATTAACATTCTACATTCTGCAGATTAAAAATAAAGTTACATAAATTAAAAGATTCGTAAAAATTCATGATAAGATTAAACCTTTAATGGCATCAAGTTCCTGATATACAGAAAAGATAACCTGCTTATCATTTTCGTATAATACATAAAAACAGTCTTTTTTATTCAAAAAAAAAAAAAAGAAAAAAAAAAAAAAAAACGATCAATAAAAGATTGTAAGCTCGAAAGAATGGCACATGCATAAGTTAGCAGTTAAATTTTCAGTTAAAAAAAATTATTTTCAATCAAGAAACGATGAATTTTCAACAAAATAGTGAAATTTTGCCCCAAAGAAATGAATTTTTAACTAAAAAGATAAAGTTTTGACCTAGAAGATTAATTTTCAACGGAAAATTTAATTTAAAACCAAATAGTTGAATTTTCAACAATATAATTAAATTTTTAACAAATTATTAAATTTTGAAGCCAAAAAGATGAACTCTTAAACAAAAATATAACAGACACAATAATTGAATCTTCAACCAAAACGGATTAACTTTGAACCAAGTAGTTGTATTTTAAACTAAAAAAGATTAAATTTCTACTAAATGGGATTAACTGTAAATGAAAAACAAACAAAATTATCAATGAAAGAGTTGAATTTTCAACCAAAAAATATTTCTCAGTAAAGAAATTTTCAGTCGACTTTTTAAGTTTGAGGAAGGGGTCTGATGAAGGAATTGGTTAATGAATTTTCAAATTTATACAAAAAATAAACGAATTTTGAATAAAATACATGAATTTTCAACTAAAAATGATAAATTTCACATAAAAAATGGAACGATTAAAGTTTCGGGTACAGAAATTAATTTTCATTTAAAAAAAAAAAACAAGATTTCCACAAAATAGTTAAACTTTCAACCGAAAAAAACGAATTTATTCTTCTACCAAAAAATGTGACATTCAACAAAAGTTTTCCCTTAAAGAAGATGAATTTTCAACAAATCCATGAATTTTCAAATGAAAAAGATAAATTTTTCACCAAAAAATGAAATAGTTGAATTTTCATTTTAAAAAATTACTTTAAACCAAAAAAAAACAAATTTTTCACAAAATAGAAAAACTTTCAACCAAAGAAATGAATTTTTAACTAACAAGATTAATTTTCAACCAAAAGAGACGATTATTGAACAAAATACATGAATTTTCAAGTAAAAATCGAAAAATTTTACACAAAATAGTTAAATTTTTAAAGAAGATTAATTTTCTACCAAAAAAGATGAATTTTCAAATAAAAAAGATGAATTTTGAAATAAAAAAGATTAATTTTCCCCCAAAATTGAAATAGTTGAATTTTTATTTAAAAAAAAATCATTTCAACGTATAGGTAAATTTTCAGTTAAAAAAATTCTTTTCAAAAAAGAAACGAAGAATTTTCAAGAAAATAGTTCAGTTTTCAACAACAAAAAAATGAATTTTTAACCAAATGGGTGAAATTTCAACAAAGAAGATTAATCTTCTACCAAAAAAGACGAATTTTCAACAAAATA
>CAKNYM010049822.1:131639-144234 GCA_932195095.1 Andricus curvator
TTTTCTTCATTAAAATTATTTTCTTCATTAAAATTATTTTCTTCATTCAAAATATTTTCTTCATTAAAATTATTTTCTTCATTATTATCCTCGTTTATTCTTTCTGAAAATGCCTTTAATGATTTTTTGAGTTTAATTTCATCGAGAGAAGAATCTTCACTTATTTTATTCCCATTTTCTCCCCCCTCCAGATGCAAATCATCTTTAATCGACTTTTCTACAAGTGTCTGAACCAGTTCAGAAAATTTGACTTTTGTACTTTTATGCTCAATTTTGTTTCCAGCGAGTGTTTTATTCAAAATTCCTTGAAGTGAAAAGTCAGAAAATGCTTTGTCGATTTTGAGAGAACTTTTTTTTTCTATTTCGAATTCAGAGGCATCTGAACTTAGAGATTCGTAGGAGTCCATTTTGGAAGTGCCTGATAAATCCGTAAATATATAATTAATTATTCAAAAAAAAAATCTGAAAAAAGATCTTCTCCTTTCGCTCCGTTGGGAATCGAACCACAGAACTTCCGATTGCCGGACTAGAGAGATCGAGAGGAGAAACTTTTAGCAGAAAATAAACGCTTAATGGGAAAGCACCCGACCGGCAATCGGAAATTCTGCGGCTCGATTCCCAGCGGAGCAAGAGGAGATCTTTTTTCAGAAAAAAAATTAATTAAAATAATTTTTTTTATTACTACATGGAAATTTTTAAATAAAGAAAATTTAAAGAATTTTCCTTTTTTTCTCTGTTTAAAAAAAACAATCAACTACTTTTGGTTAAAAATTCTAGTATTTGGTTGAAAATTGTATTATTTTGTTGAAAATTCAACTTTTCTGTTAAAAATTCATCTTTTTTGGTCAGAAATTCCGCTACTTTGTTTTAAGTTGAATTACTTTGTTAAAAATTCATTTATTTGGTTGCAGATTCATCTCCTTGGTTGAAAAATTAACTATTCCATTTTGAGAAAATTATTCTTCTGGCTTAAAAAATCATCTTTTGGATTGAACTCTTTTGTTGAAAATTCGTTTATTATTTTGAGTTGCAAATTTATTTTTTCAACGATCAATGTAACTATTTTATTTTTAGTGGATAATTGCTATTTTCTATTGAAAATTTATCTTTTCTAGTCAAAACTTCATGTATTTAGTTCAAAATTCGCCTTTTTTGTTCGAAAATTAATTTTTTTAGTTAAAAATCAATCCTTTTTTATTGGAAATGTAAATTTTTGGGTCTCAATTAATTTGGTTTCGTTGGAAATTCAAGAATTTGGTAGAAAATTATAGTAGTCGATTGAAAATTAAACTATTCAGTTGAAAATTAAACTATTTTTATGAAAATGTAACTTTTTGGTAGAAAATTAATACTTTTGTTAAAACATCATGTTTTCAGGTTGAAAATTCAACCGTTTTGTAGATAATTCGATCTTTTGACAAAGTTCAACAATTTTTGTTTAAAATTAATTTTTTTTTTTAAACTTCTGTTTTTTGGTAGAACATTAATCTTCTTGCTGGAAAATTTATCTTTTTGGCTGAAAATATTATTATTTAATTCAAAGCGTATCTTTTTCGTTAAAAATTCAACTACTTGGTTGGAACTTGAATTAATTTATTAAAAATTTATATTTTTTAAGAATCAAAAAATTATTTTAATCAATTTTCTCTGAAAAATGATCTCCTTTCGCTCTGGTGGGAATCGAACCACAGAACTTCCGATTGCCGATCGGGTGCTTTCCCATTAAGCTACTAGAGAGATAGAGAGAAGAAACCTTTTTCAGAAATACACGCATTAATATGCTAGATCGTACAAATCAAAATTTTCAAGGAATCTGTATTATCATTAGAGAATAACAGAAATTTTAACGTCTTTTCAGACAAGATGCACATATGAATTAAAAATTATTTTAATTAATTTTGTCTGAAAAAAGATCTTCTCTTTTCGCTCCGCTGGGAATCGAACCACAGAACTTCCGATTGCCGGTCGGGTGCTTTCCCATTAAGCTACTAGAGAGGTCCAGGGAAGAAACTTTTTTCAGAAAATAGTTTATTTTGCTAGGTGGTACAAATCAAATTTTTCAAGGAATCTGTATTATCATCGGAGAATAACATAAATTTTTAACGTCTTTTCAGACTAGATGGAGCTATGAATTTAAAATTATTTCAATTAATTTTTTTTCCTCTGAAAAAAAGATCTCCTTTCGCTCGGCTGGGGATCAGACCACAGAACTTCCGATCGCCGGTCGGGTGCTTTGTCATAGCTCCATCTAGTCTGAAAAGACGTTAAAAATTTATGTGATTCTCTGATGATAATACAGATTCCTTGAAAAATTTGATTCGTACCACCTAGCAAAATAATGGACGTATTTTCTGAAAAAAATTTTCTTCTCTCGATCTCTCTAGCAGCTTAATGGGAAAGCACCCGACTGGCAATCGGAAGTTCTGTGGTTCGATTCCCAGCGGAGCGAAAGGAGAAGATATTTTTTCAGAAAAAAAAATTAATTGATATAATTTTTAATTCATAGTCTGAAAAGACGTTAGAAATTTCTGTTATTCTCTGATGATAATACAGATTCCTTGAATAATTATTAAATATTGTAAACATTAGGGTGGTCCAAAAAGGGCTTTTTTTAAGAACTTAGATCATATTTAATACGTTTCCTGATGATAAATTTTTATGATTTTTTAAACTAATAGAATTTTTTTGGTTCGGAATTCATCTCGTTTGGTTAAAAGTTAAACTACTTTGTTAAAAATTAATTTTTTGCTGTTGTAAATTCATCTCCTTGGTTGAAAATTTAATTATTATATTTTTAGAAAATTAATCTTCTGGGTTAAAAAAATCATCTTTTGGGTTGAACTCTTTTGTTGAAAATTATTATTTTTTCAAGATTCATCATTTTAGTTGAAAATTCATCTTTTTTGTTGAAACTATAACTATTTTGTTGAAAATTCGTCTTTTTGATCAAAAATTTATCTTCTGGGTTGAAAATTTTTTTTTTTTTCTATTGAAAATTGAATTTTTTTCATGATAATTGAACTTTTTGGTAATAAATTATCTGTTTTGTTAAAAAATTATATTTTTAGGTTGAGAATTCATCCGTTTTGTAGATAATTCGTCCTTTTGGCTTTCAAATTCAACAATTTTGTTGAAATTTTCTTTTTTGTAAACAATTAATCTTCTTAATGAAAAATTCATCTTTTTGGTTGAAAATTCATCTATTTTGTTAAAACTATAACTATTTTGTTGAAAATTCGTCTTTTTGATCAAAAATTTATCTTCTTGGTTGAAAATTATTTTTTTTTTTTATTGAAAATTGAATTTTTTTCATGATAATTGAACTTTTTGGTAAAAAATTACCTTTTTGGTTAAAAAATTATATTTTTAGGTTGAGATTTCATCCGTTTTGTAGATAATTCGTCCTTTTTGCTTTCAAATTCAACAATTTTGTTGAATTTTTTTTTTTTTAAATTAATCTTCTTGATGGAAAATTCATCTTTTTGGTTAAAAATTCCACTATTTGGTTGACAGTTGAACTAGTTTGTTAAAAATTCATTTTTTTTTTAAATTCACCTCCTTGGTTGAAAATTTAACTATTACATTTCTAGAAAATTAATCCTCTGGGTTGAATTCTTTTGTTGAAAATTCATCATTTAAGTTGAAAATTCATCTTTTTTATTGAAAATGTTAATATTTTTTTGAAAATTTTTTTTTTTTATTGTTGTGAATTCATTTTTTAAACTAATAATGTGACTATTTCATTTTTGGATGAAATTTTATATTTTTTATTGAAAAATGATCTTTCCTAGTTGAAAATTCTTGTAAAAATTAATATATTATTTGAAAATTAATTTTTTCTACTCATAATTAAACTATTTTCATGAAAATTTAACTTTTTGGTACAAAATTAACTTTTTTGTTAAAAAATAATATTTTTAGGTTGAGAAATTATCCGTTTTGTATATAATTCGTCCTTTTGGTATTTCAAATTCAAGAATTTTGTTAAAAAAAATTTTTTGTAAGAAATTTATCTTCTTCATGGAAAATTCATCTTATTGGTTGAAAATTCAACTACTTGGTTGGCAGTTGAAATAGTTTGTTGAAAATTCATATTTTTTGAAGATTCACAGTCTTGGTTGAAAATTTAATTATTATATTTTTAGAAAATTAATCTTCTGGGTTTAAAAAATCATCTTTTGGGTTGAACTTGGGTTGAAAAATTATTTTTTTTTTTTTAAGATTCATCATTTTAGTTTAAAATTCGTCTCTTTTGTTGAAACTATAACTATTTTGTTGAAAATTCGTCTTTTGATCAAAAATTAATCTCCGTGGTTGAAAATTCATCCTTTTTAATTAAAAATTTAACTGTTTGGCTCTCAATTAATCTGGTTTGGTTGAGGATTCAACAATTTGATAAAAAATTTAACTATTCGTTAAAAATAATTCTTTTTCTTATAAAAAATTAAACTATTTTCATGAAAATTTAACTTTTTGGTAAAAAATTAACTTTTTGTTAAAAAATTATATATTTAGGTTGAGAATTCATCCGTTTTGCAGATAATTTGTCCTTTTGGCTTTCAAATTCAACAATTTTCTTGAAATTTTTTTTTAATTAATCTTATTATTTATTAATCTTATTAATAAATCCTAATTTAGCTATCACATTTTTAGAAAACCTATTTTTTTGCAAATTGATATTTTTGATTCAAAATTGATCTTTCCTAGTTGAAAATTCATGTCTTTTGTTAAAAAATCGTATTTTTTTGTCGAAAATTTATTTTTGTGGTTGAAAATTCTTCCTTTTTAATTAAAAATGTAACTGGGTCAATATTAATCTGGTTTGGTTGAAAATTCAACAATTTGGTAGAAAATTAAACTATTCGGTTGAAAATGAACTTTTTTGTTAATAGCGAATATTTTTGGTTTAAAATGAACTAATTGGTTAAAAAATAAACTATTTTTATGAAAAATGAACTTTTTGGAAAAATGTAAAATTTTGTAAAAAATCATAGTTTTTCGTTGAAAATTTAACCGTTTTGTAGTTAATTCGTCCTTTTGGATTTCAAATTCAACATTTTGGTTGAAAAATTGTGTTCTTCTTGAAGAAATGTAACCTTGTTGGAAACTTCATCTCTTTGGTTGAAAATTTAACTATTTGGTTCAAAATTAATCTTTTTTAGTTGAGGATTCAACTACTTGGTTGAAAGTTAAACTGGTTTGTTAAAAATAATATTTTTTAATGTTTTAAATCTTTCGTTTAGAATTTAACTTTTTTTTCGAAAATTCGTTTTTTTTATAATATATTGATTTGGGTAATTTGCATTATTCATCGAATTGAGTAAAATGAGAGTGAACAGAATTCACAGCAAATTCAGCAGAATTTAAGTAAACTGAAAAAATTTTTAAAAATGAATTAAATTAAATTCGACTGAATTTAGAGTAATTTAAGGGAAATGAGAAATATTCGATTGAATTCATAAAAATTCAAGATGAAAATTTTAGAAATTCTATTGAATTGAAAATATTTTTAAAATATTTTTAAAAATTCCATTTTTATTTCAGTGAAATTCACGTGAATTTAAAAGAATTCAGAGAAATTCAAAACAGTTTGGTAAAATTTATAACAATTTAAGTAAATTGAACAAAAATTTAAGAAAGTTGAAAAGAATTTGATGAAATACCTAAGAATTCCAGGTGATTTAAAAGAATTCACTGAGAATTAAAAAAAAACTAAAATAAAGTCCATAGAATTGAGTATTAAAAAAATGAGGAGAATTTAAAAAAATTGAAAAGAATTGAAAATAATTCAGAATTAATTATTAAGAATTTACGGTAAATTCCAAATGAATTTAAAAAAATTCAAAATTCCAGAATATCCCATTGATTTCAGTAAGACTGGAGTGAATAGAGAAGGAATGTAAGAAAATTCAAAAGAATTCGATTGCCTACGAATTCAAGATGAATTAAAAATAATTCAGGCGAATAAAATTAAATTGTTTAAATCCGAAAAATTTTACTAAATTCAGATGATTGAGTGAATAGAATTCAGGAAAATTCAACAGAATTTAATTAAATTGAAAAAAATTAATAAATAGTAAAATATCCAATGAAGTAAATTAATTTTGAGTGAATTTATCGATATTTAAAGAAAATAAGAATTCTATGAAATTCATACAAATACTAGGTGAATTTAAAAAAAAATTCAAGTGAATTGAGAACAGTTAAAAAATCGTGAAATTTTGAGTGAATTTAGAAAAATTCAATAGAATTCAGGGAGAATTAAAACAAATACGTCAGAATAAATTAATAAGAATTCAGGGTTAATTCCAAATGAATGATAAAAAATTCAAATAATCCAAAATATTCCATTGATTTCCGGGAAATCGGAGTGAATTGAGAATAATTCAAGGGAATTCAAGAAAATTCGATAAAATTCATATGAATTCAAGATGAATTTAAAAATAATTCAGGTGAATGGGATGAAATTTTTGAAATCTAAAAAGATTCCATCAAATTCAAATAAATAGGCATGAAGAGAATTCAGGGATACTATTGATTTCAGTAAAATCGAAGTGAACTGAGAAGAATTCAAGATGAATTGAAAATAATTCAAGAGAATGGAACAAAATTTTAAAAATCTAGAAAAATTCAATTGAATTCAGATAAATGTGACGGAATAGAATAAGTTAATAAGAATGTAATAAATTGCATCAGAATTAAAGGTGAATTTAAAAGTCTTCAGTTTGAATTGAAAAAAATTAATAATCCAAAAAAGATCCATTGGATCATGTTGATTTCAAGGCAATTTCAAAGAATTTAGGGCGATTTCAAAAGAACTCAGAGGAATTCGAAAGAATTCAAAGAAATTCAAAAAATTTCAGAAGAAAGCAAAAGAGTTCAAAGAATTGCAAAACAATTCAAAGGAATTCAAAAGAATATAAAGGAATTCAAAAGAATTCTAAGAAGTTCAAAATAATTCAAAGGAAAGCGAAAGAATTCAAAGAAATGCAAAATAATTTTAAGGAATTGAAAAGAATTCAAAGGGTGCTATACAAATTTACTTTTTTTAGTACACATTTTTTAAAAGTGATTTATAAAAATACTTCTTTTTAGGCTTTCCTTTGCAACTTTGTTGAACAATCTGACTTTTTTCAGTTTATGTTTTGAAAAAAAGTTCTTTCAAAAATTAAAAAGAATTAAACAGAATTCAAAAGAATTTAAAGGAATGCAAAATAATTTGAAGGAATTTAATAGAATTCAATGAAATGCACAAAAATTATAATACAAAATAATTTTGTTACACAATTTGACTTTTGAGTTTATGTTTTCAAAAATTTCCTTCCAAAAATAAAAAAAAATTAAAGAGAATGCAAAGGACTTCAAAAGAATTCAAAGGATTTCAGAGAACTTCAAAATAATTTAAAATAATTAAAAGTAATTTAAAGGTATTCAAAAGAATTTAAAGGAATGCAAAAAATGGAAAGGAATTCAAAATAATTTAAAGGAAAGCGAAAGAATTCAAAGAAATGCAAAATAATTTGAAGGAATGAAAAAGAATTCAAAGGATGCTATACAAATTTACTTTCTTGAGTACACTTTTTTTTTAAACTGATTTATAAAAATACTTCTTCTTAGGCTTTCCTGTGCAACTTTGTTGAACAATCTGACTTTTTTCAGTTTATGTTTTGAAAAAAAGTTCTTTCAAAAATTAAAAAGAATTAAACAGAATTCAAAAGAATTTAAAGGAATGCAAAATAATTTGAAGGAATTTAATAGAATTCAAAGAAATGCACAAAAATTATAATACAAAATAATTTTGTTACACAATTTGACTTTTGAGTTTATGTTTTCAAAAATTTCCTTCCAAAAATAAAAAAAAATTAAAGAGAATGCAAAGGACTTCAAAAGAATTCAAAGGATTTCAGAGAACTTCAAAATAATTTAAAATAATTAAAAGTAATTTAAAGGTATTCAAAAGAATTTAAAGGAATGCAAAAAATGGAAAGGAATTCAAAATAATTTAAAGGAAAGCGAAAGAATTCAAAGAAATGCAAAATAATTTGAAGGAATGAAAAAGAATTCAAAGGATGCTATACAAATTTACTTTATTGAGTACACTTTTTTTAAAGTCATTTATAAAAATACTTCTTTTTAGGCTTTCCTGTGAAACTTTGTTAAACAATCTGAGTTTTTTCAGTTTATTTTTTTTTTAAATGTTCTTCTAAAAATTAAAAAGAATTAAAGAGAATTCAAAGGAATTATAATGAATTCAAAAGAATTCAAAGGAAAGCAAAAGAATTAAAAAATATATAAAATAATTCAAAGGAATTAAAAATAATTCAAAGGATGCTATACAAAATAAACTTTCTTGGGTATACTTTTTCTTAAACTTATTTTTTTTTAAATACTTCTTTTAAAGCCTTCTTGTGCAACTTTGTTACACAATCTGACTTTTTTCAGTTCAAGTTTTTAAAAAATTTCATTCCAAAAGTTAAAAAGAAGTTAAGAGAATTTAAAGGACTTTAAAAGAATTCAAAGTAATGCAAAATAATTTAAAGTAATTCAAAATAATTCAAAGAAATGTGAAATAATTTAAAGGTATTGAAAATAATTCAAATGAATTAAAAAAATTAAATAGAATTCAGAGGACATCAAGAGAATTCAAAATAATTCAATAAAATTCAGGAATAGGTATAAATATGAATTTAATATCCATTAACAGCGATTATTTAAATAAAATAATCATTTTATTTTCAAAAACTGGCTTGGGGGACCCTCAATTTTTTTTTTAATTTTGCCAAAAATCAGGGGTCATTTTGACACCAAAAGAAACACTTTTTAGGGATGCTAATTGAGGTAAAAATTAAAGTAAAATATTTTATAAATAAAAAATAAAATTAAAATTAAATTAAATTAATGATTCAATTAAAATTCAATTAATTAATTGATTAATTAATCACCTGGTTTGTGTTGATCCAGAAAAGTGGATACTTTTTTTACCATAGATTTTTGCTTCAAATTTGAAGCATATAAGTAAGGTTCATATGGTTTAGAAACTTTTTTTTCTCCAATCTGAAGAAACGGATTTGATGTGTGAACTATAGGATTTTCTTTAAAATTATGTTCTTTTTTCGAATTTCGAATTATAACTTTATTCTCTATAATTGAATCCAGAGAAGGAATTAGAAGATCATTACTTGAGTCGGATAATTCTTCATTTGATTCAATAAAAAATTCTATATCTGTATTTTTCGTTTTGATCAAGGTTTCCTCAGATTTTAAAGATTTTTCTAAAGTTTCAGAAGAAGCGGGTGGATATCGAGAATTTAATTCCTGAAATTCTTTTTCTGGATCGAACGACGTATCGTAAACAAAAGCTGAAAAAATAAACTTACTTAAATAACACTCATTTTTTAAATAAAAATTTTTAATTTTCTGAAAAAAGATCTTTCTTCTTTGCTCCGCTGGGAATCGAACCACAGGTCTTCCGATTGCCGGTCGGGTGCTCTTACCACTAAGCTACTAGAGAGATCGAAGGCAGATACTTTTTTTTCGGATATAGGCTTTAATAGCGAGGTGTTATCTTTTAAAAAGTCATTTTTTGTTGATTAAAAAAAAATTTTCAACCTAAAAAAATTATTAAATTTTGAAAAATTATGTTTTTAGACCTACACGATTTTAAGGGTTGATTATTTTTGAGTTTGGATTTTTTAATCTTCTTTTTTTTCTTAGAAGGAGGTGTATTTGGTTCAGCTTGCAATAATATTTCCAAATTTTTTAATCTTTCTGATTCCGGAAGTTCAGTTTTTTCAGTTCCCCATTCACTTGGAATCGGGGGTTTATTTGATAAAAAACTAGAAGATTCGACTTCAAAATTATTATCACTCGAGTTTTTCGGTCCTTTTGATCCACTTGGCTGAATTTTTTTTGAATTAATTTTTTTGATGTTTAATACTTTATTTTTTTCCGTCACAACCGGATGCGTATCAGAAACTGCGTTGTCAGATTTCTTCGCCGGCAATTCTAAAAACTTTCGTAATTTTTATTTGTCTTATAATTTCTTATTTTTTTCAAAGAAAATTAATCAAATTTAACCCTATTTTTATTATAAATGTTATAAACAATTTTATTGTATTTTTAGAGTTTTTTTGTTACCTTTATTTTTCACCTCGTTGATGTGAATTTCATAAAATTGAGATAAGAATTGATTTTCGGCTTTACTATCATTACTTGAAATCTCATTTTCATTTGATGTCATTCTCCTCTTTCCATAATATTTTTAATCATTTTTTAATTATGAATCCAAAACGAGAAATTTTTTATTTCGTCAGAGAAAATTGATTGTGCTTATTATTATTTATTTTTGAATAACCAAAAAGAACTGACATTTTCGATTTTGAAATGAAAAAAATGACAATCAATCTTTCTCTAAAAAATAGGTGTGATTAAGATTTATTAATGCAAAATTTTATTATTACATTTTCAATTAACATAATTAATTTTCAACCAAGCAAAAGGGAATTTTGAACAAAACAAAACAAAATAGTTAAAACACCAAAAAATATTTTCATTTTCTTTAAAAAACTGTAAATTGAATGAAAATATACGAATTTGCAACAAAAGAGTTGAATTTTCAACCAAGAAAGATTTTTCAATAAATAAAGAAAAAAATCTCATCCAAAATGTTGAGTTTTCAAGTCATAAAGACAAATTTTTGAAAAAAGTCGAATTTACAACCCAAAAATATGCATTTTCACCTAAAATGAATGAATTTTCAACAAAAAATTGTTTTCAACCAAAAAAATCGAATTTTCAACAAAATTGGTTAAATTTTCAACCAAAGAAATAAACTTTTAATTAAAATGCTACTTCTTAGATCGAAAAAAAATTTTTTTATTGTCAACACAGATGATGAATTTTCTACCAAAAAATGACAAAAATTTTCAACTAAAAAAGATTAATTTTTTTTTAACAAAAAATAAAATAGTATAATTTCAAGTTAGAGAAAAAAGTTTCTAACGCAATAAAATAAATTTTTAACGGAATTTTCAACCATATAAATGAAATTTTAGCCAAAAAGATTAATTTTCTACCAAAAAAGAATAATTTCCAACAAAATACATTAATCTTCAACTAAATATTTGAATTTTTAATTGAATTTTCAACCAAAAACATTAATTTTCTATAAAAAAAAGACTAATTTTCAACAAAATAGATTAATTATGAACTAAAAAAGATAAATTTTTAACAAAGAATAGAATAGTTTGATTTTCAGTTAGAGAAATAAGTTTTTAAGAAAATAAAATAATTTTTCATCGAAATAGTTAAATTTTCAACTGAAGAAATAAATTTTTAACAAAATACATGAATTTTCAACCAAATATTTCAATTTTTAATGGAATTTTCAAACTAATAGTTTAATTTTCAACCAAAAAGGTTAATTTTCTATCAAAAAAGACCAGTTGTCAACAAAATAGATGAATTTTCAACTAAAAAAGATAAATTTGCAACAAAAAACAGAATAGTATAATTTTAAGTTAAAGAAATAAAATTGTAACCAAATGAAATAAATTTTCAACGAAATGGTTCAATTTTGAACAAAAGAAATGAAATTTCGGCCAAAAAAATAATTTTCTACCAAAAAAGAATAATTTTGCAGAAAATACATGAATTTTCAAACAAATATTTTAATTTTTAATGGTATTTTAAAATTAATAGTTGAATTTTTAATCAAAAAAATGAATTTTCCATGAAAAAGACCAATTTTCAACAAAATACATGAATTTTCAACTAAAAACAGAATATTATAATTTTAAGTTAAAGAAATAATTTTTCAACCAAATAAAATAATTTTTCAACGAAATGGTTCAATTTTGAACAAAAGAAATGAAATTTCGGCCAAAAAAATAATTTTCTACCAAAAAAGAATAATTTTTAACAAAATACATGAATTTTCAAACAAATATTTCAATTTTTAATGGTATTTTCAAACTAATAGTTGAATTTTTAATAAAAAAAATTAATTTTCTATAAAAAAAGACCAATTTTCAACCAAATAGATAAATTTTCAACTAAAAACATAATAGTATAATTTTAAGGTAAAGAAATAAGTTTTTAACCAAATAAAATAAATTTTCAACGAAATAGTTCAATTTTGAACAAAAGAAATGATATTTCGACAAAAAAAATAATTTTTAACAAAATAGATTAATTATCAACTAAAAAAGATAAATTTTTAACAAAGAATAGAATAGTTTGATTTTCAGTTAGAGAAATAAGTTTTTAAGCAAATAAAATAATTTTTTATCGAAATAGTTAAATTTTCAACTGAAGAAATAAATTTTTAACAAAATACATGAATTTTCAACCAAATATTTTAATTTTTAATGGATTTTTTAAACTAATAGTTTAATTTTCAACCAACAAGTTTAATTTTCTATCAAAAAGACCAATTTTCAACAAAATAGATAAATTTGTAACTAAAAACATAATAGTATAATTTTAAGTTAAAGAAATAAGTTTTTAACCAAATAAAATAAATTTTCAACGAAATGATTCAATTTTCGACAAAAGAAATGAAATTTCGGCCAAAAAAATAATTTTCTACCAAAAA
>CAKNYM010049822.1:158091-195576 GCA_932195095.1 Andricus curvator
TTCTAGATCGTTATGGATTTATATCAAAAATAAAAAAATTATTCAAGATTTATTGTTATTAAAAAAACATAAATAAATTTTTTTTTATTTAATAACAAAAAAACATTTTTTTTAGAAGAGTACCGGTTTTCGAAAAATACTTGTATTCAATCCAAAACACCTCAGATCAATTAAGCGATAATCCAGAAAAGTTGTATAATAGCTGAGCAATTTTTTAAAAATGTATTGAATTTCTTATAAACAAATAAGTGAGTGAAAATGGATTCATGGGGATTGGTAGTGATTCGTTAATTGATTCGCACTAAATTTAACGAATTTATGGATAAAATCGTTTTTTAATTCAGTTCATGAAAGACAATAAACAATTTGCTATTTTATAAACAAATTTTATAAACAATTATACGCAGCAGGTATTTATGATGAAATAGATCTAGTTTTTCCTACTGAGTCGGCAAAAAATTATACGAAGACGTCACTTATTTATCATATTTAGTAATACAATAACAATCGATGATTGTTTAAACAAAGTTAATTAACAAATGAACTGTCTGGCTATTTTTCGAGGTAAAAACTTGGTTTTTTCAAAGTAATGAAGTGTAGAAACTATAATTTCTAGATCTTTATGGAATTTATATCAAAATTTAAAAAATTATTCAAGATTTATTGTTATTAAAAAACAGAAATAAATTTTTTTTTATTTAATAACAAAAAACATTTTTTTAAGAGTACTGGTTTTTGAAAAATACTTGAATTCAATCCAAAATACCTCAAATTAATTAAGTAATAATCCATAAAAGTTGTCTAACAGCTACAAATTGTTTAAAAATTTATTGAATTTGTTATAAACAAATAAGTGAGTCAAAATGGATTCATGTGGATTGGTAGAGATTCGTTAATTGATTCATACTAAATTTGAACAATTTATGGATAAAAACGATTTTTAATTAAATTCATGAAAGATGAACAATTTTTTATTTTATAAACAAATTTTATAAACAATTATCCGCAGCAGGTATTTATGATGAAATAGATCTAGTTTTTTTTACTGAATCGGCCAAAAAGTATACGAAGCCGTCACTTATTTATCAACTTTAGTCATACAATAAAAATTGATGGTTGTTTAAACAAAGTTAATTAACAAATGCACTGTCTGGCTATTTTTCGAGGTAAAAACTTGGTTTTTTTAAAGTAACGAAGTGTAAAAACTATAATTTCTAGATCTTGATGGAATTTATATCAAAATTTGAAAAATTATTCAAGATTTATTGTTATTAAAAAACATAAATAAAATTTTTGTTATTTAATAACAAAAAACATTTTTTTTAGAAGCGTACCGGTTTTCGAAAAATACTTGGATTCAATCCAAAATACCTCAGATCAATTAAGCAATAGTCCGGAAAAGTAGTCTAATAGCTAAGCAATTGTTTAAAAATTTATTAAATTTGTTATAAACAAATAAGTGAGTGAAAATGGATTCATGGGGATTGGTAGTGATTCGTTAATTGATTCGCACTAAATTTAACCAATTTATGGATAAAATCATTTTTTAATTCAGTTCATGAAAGACAATCAACAATTTGCTATTTTATAAACAAATTTTATAAACAATTATCCGCAGCAGGTATTTATGATGAAATAAATCTCATTTTTTCTACTAAATCGACCAAAAATTATACGAAGACCTCACTCATTTATCACATTTAGTAATACAATGACAATCGATAATTGTTTAAACAAAGTTAATTAACAAAAGCACTGTCTGGCTATTTTTCGAGATAAAAACTTGGTTTTTTCAAAGTAATGAAGTGTAAAAACTATAATTTCTAAATCTGTATGGAATTTATATCAAAATTAAAAAAGATTTTCAGATTTATTGTTATTAAAAAAACACAAATAAACATTTTTTTATTTAATAACAAAAAAAAACATTTTTTTAGAAGACTACCGATTTTCGAAAAATACATGGATTCAATCCAAAATACCTAGAATCAATGAAGCAACATCCATAAACGTTTCCTAATAGCCAAGCAATTGTTTAAAAACTTATTGAATTTGTCATAAACAAATAAGTGAGTGAAAATGGATTCATGGGGATTGACAGTGATTCGTTAATTTAGTCGCACTAAATTTGAACAATTTATGGATAAAAACGATTTTTAATTAAATTCATGAAAGATGAACAATTTTTTATTTTATAAACAAATTTTATAAACAATTATCCGCAGCAGGTATTTATGATGAAATAGATCTAGTTTTTTTTCTGAATCGACCAAAAATTATACGAAGCCGTCACTTATTTATCAATTTTAGACATACAATAAAAATTGGTGTTTGTTTAAACAACGTTAATTAACAAATTCACTGTCTGGCTATTTTTCGAGGTAGAAACTTCGTTTTTTCAAAGGAATGAAGTGTAAAAACTATAATTTATAGATCTTAATGGAATTTATATCCAAATTAAAAAAATTATTTAAGATTTATTGTTGGTAAAAAAACATAAATAAAATTTTTTTATTTAATAACACAATTTTTTTTTGTTTGAAGAGTGGCGGTTTTCGATAAATATTTGGATTCAATCCAAAATACCTCAGATGAATTCATCAATAATCCACAAAAGTTGTCTAATAGCGAAGCAATTGTTTTAAAAAATTTTGCATTTGTTGTAAACAATTAAGTGAGTGAAAATGGATTCATGGGGATTGGTAGTGGCTCGTTAATTGATTCGCACTAAATTTGAACAATTTATGGATGAAAAAGTTTTTTAATTGAATTTATGAAAGACAATAAACAATTTGTTATTTTATAAACAAACTTTATTAACAATTTGTCTGCAGCAGGTATTTATGATGAAATAAATCTAGTTTTTTCTACTGAATCGGCAAAAAAATATACAAAGACGTCACTTATTTATCAGATTTAGTAATACAATAAGAATTGATGATTGTTTAAATAAAGTTAATTAACAAATGCACTGTCTGGCTATTTTTCGAGGTAAAAACTTAGTTTTTTCAAAGTAATGAAGTGTAAAAACTATAATTTCTATATCTTTATGGAATTTATATGAAAATCAACAATTTTTATTGTTAACAAGAATTGTTTAAACAAATTTTTACCATCTTAGGAATTTTTAAAGAAAAAAATTACGTTTCTTTAAGATATAAACAGTAAAGCAGTATAAGCAGTAAAAAATTACTTTAGTTGAAAATTAATCTCTATGACTGAAAATTCAACCATTCTATTGAATATTTCGCTTTTTTTGGTTGCAAATTAATTTTTCAACAGAAAATTTAAATATTGCAATTTTAGTTGGGAATGTTTTCTTTTTTATTTGAAAATTCACTTCTTTTGTTACAAATTGAACTATATTGTTGGAAATTCAATTTTTTGTATATGAAAATTTCACTACTATATAACTTTCAACCAAAAAAGATGAATTTCCAACGAAAAATTGAATAGTTGATATTCCAACCAAAAAAGATTTTAATATTAAATAAAAAACTGTTGAATTTAAACAAAAAAGTCGAATTTTAAATGAAATACTTAATTTTCAAGTTCCAAAATTAATTATCAACAAAAAAACAAAACAATTTTCAATAAAATATTTAAATTTTCATCGAAAGAAATTAATTTAAATAAAAAAAATAAATTTTTAAGCAAAAACGAAATAGTTCAATTTTGAGTTGTAAAAATATTTTTGCACCAAAAAAGCAGGCTTGAAAATACTTAAATTTTCAACCAAAAATAATGAATTTTCAAGAAAAAAAAAATGAATTTTCAAAGAAGAAGATTAATTTTCTACCAAAAAGTGGAATTTTCAACTAAAAAATTAGTTTTTAACAAGAACAAAAATATTGTTAACAAAGCAGTTAAATTTTTAACCAAATAAATTAATTTTTAACCAAAATAAATGAATTTGCAAACAAGGAGAATAATTTTCTAAAAAGAGGTCAATTTTTAAAGACATAGCTGAATTTTCAACTAAACAGATCAATTTTCAAGAAAAGAAAAACAAATTTTTTAAAAATTTGTTAAATTTTCAAAAGAAAAATTATTTTTTAAACAAAATGATTAATTGTTAGGCATCTTTCAACCAAAAGAGACAAATTTTCAATCTAATACATGAATTTTCATTCAAATAGTTCATTTCTAAACTAAAATAAGCGAATTTTTAACCAAAAACGGTCAAGTTAAATTTTCAGTTAATCAATTTTTAACGAAAAAAAACTGATTTTCATCAAAATAGTTTATTTTAAACCAAAGAGATAAATCTTCAACAAATCATGTAATTTTTCAAATGCAAAAGATCAGTTTTTAACCAAAATATTTTTTCAGAAAAAAATTAATTAAAATAATTTTTAATTCATATCTCCATCTAGTCTGAAAAGACGTTAAAAATTTCTGTTATTATCTGATGATAATACAGATTCCTTGAAAAATTTAACTTGTACCATCTGGCAAAATAATGCGTGTATTTTCTGAAAAAAGTTTCTTCTCTCGATCTCTCTAGTAGCTTAATGTAGTAGCTTAATAATTAAACCCGACCGGCTATCGGAGGTTCTGTGGTTCGATTCCCAGCGGAGCAGAAGGAGAACATTTTTTTTCAGAAAAAAATTAATTAAAATAATTTTTAATTCATATCTCCATCTAGTCTGAAAAGATGTTAAAAATTTATGTTATTCTCTGATGATAATACAGACCCCTTGAAAAATGTAACTTGTACCATCTGGCAAAATAATGCGTGTACTTTCTGAAAAAAGTGCCTTCTCTCGATCTCTAGTAGCTTAATAATTAAACTCGACCGCCAATCGCAAGTTCTGTGGTTCGATTCCCAATGGAGCGAAAGGAGAAGATCTTTTTTCAGAAAAAAATTAATTAAAATAATTTTTAATTCACATCTCCATCTAGTCTGAAAAGACGTTAAAAATTTATGTTATTCTCTGATGATAATACAGATCCCTTGAAAAATGTAACTTGTACCATCTGGCAAAATAATGCTTGTACTTTCTGAAAAAAGTGTCTTCTCTCGATCTCTAGTAGCTTAATGTAGTAGCTTAATAATTAAACTCGACCGGCAATCGGAAGTTCTGTGGTTCGATTGCCAGTGGAGCGAAAGGAGAAGATATTTTTTCAGAAAAAAATTAATTAAAATCATTTTTAATTCATATCTCCATCTAGTCTGAAAAAACGTTACAAATTTCTGTTATTCTCTGATGATAGTACAGATTTCTTCAAAAATAAAACGAAAACGAATAAAAGACAACACAGTTAAATTCTCAACAAAAGAGAAAAAACTTCAACAAATACAATTTAATCAAAAACAGTTGAATTCAACTAAAAAAAATACGATTTTTGTCCAAAACAGTTGGTTTTTTAATTTAAAAATATGGTTAATTTTAGTTTTCGTTATAAAAAATAGAAAACTTTTAAAAACAGTACTTTGAAACGTTTTTTCAGTAAACAATCATGTTATGTTTGTGAAATTCAAAACTATTATTTGAATTTTCGCAGAACTCGGACCCTGCGCCTGCGCAGTGCGCTCGAATTTGTGAAAGCTGCTGAAAGACCGGTTCTTACATTTTTGTCACATTTCTCCCAAATTTTGCAAAAGAATTTTCAATAATAAAATGATTGTAATCCGTGACATTTTCGCTGATTTCTCGAATAATATTTACCATTTTTGGTTGAGATATATGTATTTAAATGATTTAAATTATACATCAGGAACATAACCTATACTCTTCTATAGTTTTCTGGTAATTGGACGATTTGAACGACTTGCGAAAGATAAATGGAGTTTTTCCAGTCTCTTAGAAATGAAGACCCTGCGCGAAAATATTGGATAAGTCCGGAAATTTTCTCAGTACGAGAATCAATGAGAAAAATAAAAGAGGAGTTTGAAGTTGCTCCGAAAATATGCAGATGGTTGATATTTTGTTTGTGAAGAAGATCAATGAGGAAATAGATTTTTAATTTGTTATTCTCAATTACTGATCACTTGAGAAATAACATGATGTTATTACACAACCTGTGGTTGAGATTAGATATCCAGTGAACGTGATCCATTATGGATGTAAAACACCTCCTGTCGTATTCCGAAGTTTACAATCAAGAAACTGCGCAATTTTTGGAACAGGAATTTTCCCGTTTAAAAGGTACGATTATTTATTAATGTTTGATTCAGTTTCTTATTGTTATGAGAGAACATGGTGTATGCCATATTTGTTATTGTGTAAATTCAAGTACAAGTTTGACATAAAAATCAAATTAAATTAGAGTTCAAAACGTAGTTTTGTATCCTGTTCTAAAAAAATAGGTGGAACGAAATTATCCTTAATCTCGCACTCATTGTTGTTGATTACCTGATTGGTTACATAGGCCGTAGTGCGTGAATATGACTTTGAGTGGCTGTTTTTAGTTTGTTCTTTTGAATTTTCTAAATCGCAATTTCCAAATGAATTCTGTTTGCTGATAAAAATTATTTTCTAAGCGATTTCTAAACATTATTGATAGAAGAGAACATTTTAATTGTTAGTGTTTTTAATATTACGAATTAATTAAAATTAACGTTACCGGATATACGATTTCTGGGAAAATTTTTAATGAGTTAGGTTCTATTTTAAAAGATTAATTTAAGGCTTGAAAGATTTTAAAATATGTCGAAAATTTAAAGTTTTTTAATTTTTGCAGGATTTCAAAGATTTCAACAAATTTTAAGCAAAATGTAGATTTTTGAAGATTTTGACTGATTTTGAAATAAAATTTTTCAGCTCTTTAAGGATTTTTAATTTTGAAAACTTAATTTTAAGAAAATATTAACAAATATTTTTTTTAAATTTCGAATAAATATCTGAAATTTCAGAAAAGAATGTAGAAGATTTTAAAGCAAAATTTTGCAATTTTGCAAGATTACAAAAAACATAATATAATAGTTTCAACAATATAGTTGAATTTTCAACAAAAAGAACATTAATTTTCAACCGAAAAATATATGAATTTTCAAACAAGAAGAATATCAGTATATACTTAAGTTTTCAGTTAAAAAAATTAATTTTTGACAAAAAAAAAATTCGTAAAAATAGTTACATTTTCAACCAAAGAAATTAATTTTTAAGTAAAATAGATAGTTTTTTATTGATTTAATAAAATATTAATTTTCAAGCGAAAAAAAATGAATAACAAAAGGGTTTAATTTTAAAACAAAGAAATCATATTTCAACCAAAAACATAAATTTTTAACCAAAAAGATTAATTTTCAGCGGAAAAAGACGAATTTTCATTAAAATACATGAATTTTCAACCAGAGGGTTGATGTTTCTACAAAAAAGATATATTTTCAATCAAAAATGGAATAGATAAATTTTCATTTAATTCATTTTCAACAACAAAAAATAAAGTAATTTTCACAAAAATAGTTAAATTTTTGATGAAATTCTCTTTTTTTTTACCAATTAGTAGAATTTTCAATTAATGAAGATAAATTTTGAACAAAAAATGAAATAGTTCAATTTTAAACCAAAAAGATGAGTTTTCAAACAGAAGATTAAGTTTCTACTATAAAGATAAATGTTCAACAAAATGCATCATTTCTCAAAAAAATATTTGAAGTTCTAACTAGAACAGGTAAATTTTCTACTGAAAGAAAACGAATTTTCAACAAAATTAAAAAGTTTTCAAATAAAACAAAAAATTTTAACCAAAAATGGAATAGTAAAATTTTAATATGCAAAAAATTGAATTTCCAACAATATAGTTCAATTTGCAACAAAAGAAGTGTATCAAATAAAAAAGAAAACATTTTCAACTAAAAATGGAATATTTAAATTTCCAAATGAGGATTTCTGTTTGATGCTAAAAATTATTTTCTAAACATTATTGTTTCTAAACAGTTTCTAAACATTATTGATAGAAGAGAACATCTTAATTGTTAATGTTTTTTAATATCACGAAATAATTAAAATGAACGGTACCAGATATGAGATTTCTGGGAAAATTTGCAGTGAGTTAGGTTTTATTTTTAAAGATTAATTTAAGCCTTCAAAGATTTCAAAATATGTCGAAAAAGAATGTAGAAAATTGAAAGTCTTTTAATTTTTGCAGGATTTCAAAAGATTTCAACCAATTTTAAGCAAAATGTAGATTTTTGAAGATTTTGAAATAAAATTTGTGAGCTGTTTAAGGATTTTTAATTTTGAAAACTTAATTTTAAGGAAATATTAACAAATATTTTTTTTTTAATTTCGAATAATTTCCTGAAATTTCAGAAAAGAATGTAGAAAATTTTAAAGTAAAATTTTGCAATTTTGCAAGATTACAACATTTTAGAAAAAATTCGAATTAGTTTAACAAATTGTTTAGAAGTTTTGAAAACATACAAAAATAATATCAAAAAAGATTTCAGCAAAATTAAAACAAAATGTAGATTTTTGAGGATTTGAAACAAAAGATTTAGAAGCTTCTTAAGAATTTTGAAAGATTTCAAGAGAATTCAAAAATTTTATTAAGATTTCTGCTAAATTTAGAATGATTTTTTATTTTACCAAATTTATTTTAGGAAAAGATTTCAAAACATTCCGAAAGATTTCCAAAATTGTCAAAAAGGAACAACTTAAAATGTAATTTTTTGAAGATTTTGAAAGTTTTTAAGCTATTGCAAAATTTTACTTAAGATCTTTAGGGTAATTTAAAGTGATTCTTTATTTTAAAAAATAATTCAATGAGAGTATTTGAAAAGATTTTAAAACAACAATTTTTATGGCCAACAGCCATACCACGCTGAAGAAACCAGTCAGATCACTGAAGTTAAGCAGCGTTGGGCGCGGTTAGTACTTGGATGGGTGACCATTCGAGAATACTGTGTGCTGTTGGCACATCGTGGGTGTGGTTGAGCCCACACTTGTAGTTATTTACTACAAGAAACTATCCACCTAGAAACACTACCCGAATCGGGTAGTGTCACGCCTACCCTGAAAGGGAAACATAAAAGATTTCTAAAATTGTCAAAAACGAATCCGGAAGATTTTAAAGACAATTTCGGCAATAATTCGAGTCAGTTTAAAATATATTTAGGAATTTTAGATGTTTTGAATCCTGTAAAGTAAGAAAAAAATTGTTTAGAAATTTTCTAAATACTCTTTCTAGATACTTCTCGAGAAAGCTAGGAAAATTATATTGATATAACCTAAAAGAAAATAAACAAAGAAACTTAAAAAATAGTTATTCGAAATTTTATTTTTTGTTGAAAGTTATGTTTCTCGTAAAATTATAATTTGTACAAAACTTTTTTTTTCTTGACTGAAAAATCTTTTTTGGTTCAACATTCGTCTTTTTTATTTGAAAATTTATCTCTTTAGGTAGAAATTTAATATTCCTTTATTATTCCTTTATTAAAATTGCAACTGTTTGGTTTAAGATTAAAACGTGTTTTTGTTCAGAATTTAACTATTTTATTGAAAATTTGTCTTCTAGGATGAATTCAACTCTTTTTAGTTTAAAATAAAAATATTTTTTAGTTGTAATTCAACTGTGATATTTTTCGTTGAAATTTCATTTTTTTTAAATTCAACTACTTTATTAAACTTCTTTGTTAAAAATTCACTTATTTGGTTGAAAATTCATTTTTGGATGAAGGTAACTGTTTTTGATTCAAATTATTTAATATAATTAATATGATATATTTAATATAAATAAATAATATTTATTATTAATAATAATATATTTATTTATAATAATTCATAATATTTATTATTAAAATTTGATTTCTCAATAAATATAAATAAATTATATATAATATTAAATAAAAAATAACTTTTTTGCAGAAAATTTGCCTCTATTGGAAAATATTCCATCTTTTTTTATTAAATTTGCAACTGGTCTTTTTTGGATTTTTTAAACTGTTTTTGATCTAAATTCATATTTTTTGTTTGAAAATTCAACTATTCATTTGAAGATTAAATTTTTTGTTGAAGTTTTGAGTTTGCTATATCAGAAATTTTTAAAAAAATTTGAATTTTCTCAACAGTATTAGGAACATTTGATCTATATAGCTTTAAAAACAAACAAACAAATAAAAAATAGTTATTCAAAATTTGTATTTTTTTATTTAAAATTATTTTCCCTGCAAAACGAAAAACATTCAGAAATATATTTCGAAATTCTAGGGAAAAGATTCTAAAATATTTGAAAATATTTTTAAAAATTTGTAATAAAATGTAGATCTTTTAAGATTTTGAAATAAAATGTTGAAGCTCTTTAAGGATTTTGAAAGGTTTCAAGAGAATCAACAAATTTTGTTAAGATTTCTTGAAACATTTTGAATGATCTTTTATTTTACCAAATTTATTTTATGAGAATATTTCAAAAGATAAAAAAAAAAGATTTCCTAAATTGTCAAAAAGGAAGCTGAAAGATTTTTAGGTATTTTTTTTTTAATTTTGCGGGATGGTTTCAAAATTTTAGGAAAAATTAGAATCATTTGAAAAGATATTTAGAAATATAAAAAAAAATAATCAAAAATTTAAAGTTATTTTTAAAAACTTCAAAGAAATTTTTGATTTTTGAAGGTTTCGAAATAAAATTTTGAAATTTGTTAAAGATTTTGAAAGGTTTCCAGATAATGACATTTTTTTATATTCATGGGAATATTTTAAGCGATACTTCATTTAAAAAAATGAATTTTAAGAGAATATTTAAAAAGGTTTTAAAACATTGCAAAAGATTTTCAAAATAGTCAAAAATAAATCCGGAAGATTTGAAAACAATTTTAGGAAAGATAGTCCTGAATGTCTTTCAAACTGAGTCAGATTATTCCTAAAGTTTTGTCAAATCGCTTAAAATAAGAAAAAAATTGTTTAGAAATTTTCTAGATACTTTTTCGACAAATCTGAAATCTTACATGAAGCAAATAAACAAAGAAACTTTAAAAAATAAATATTCGAAATTTGTATTGTGAATTAAAAATGATTTTTCCTTCAAATTATAATTTGCCTAAGATTTTTTTTTATTTCTTCACTTTAAAATCTTTTTTGTTTGAAAATTCATCTTTTTGTTTTGGAAATTCATCACAGTTGGTCGAAATTGCATCTTTTTTTTTTAAATTGCACTTGCTTGGTTAAAAATCAATATCTTTTTGGTTAAGAATTCAATTACTTTGTTAAAAATTCATTTTTCTGATTTAAAATGAATATCTTTTTTAATTTTAATATCGAATATTATATTTCATTGTTCAGAATTCATCTTTTTTGGTTGAAACTTCGAATAATTGGTTAAAAGTTAAACAACTTTGTTAAAAATTCATCTATTTGGTTGCAAATATAACTATTTTGTTGAAAATTGGTCTTTCTGACAGAAAATTATTATTTTTGTTTAAAAATTAATCTTTTTGGTTGAGAATTCAACTATATTTTGTTGAAAATTCGTTTTTTCTTCGATAAATTGAACTGTTTTTTATTCAAAATCAAAATCTTCTTGGATTGAAATACCGACTATTAGATTTTTCATTGAGAATTCGTCTTTCATCGTTGAAAATTCAAATACTTGGTTAATAGTTAAACAATTTTGTTAAAATATCACTTGGTTGGTGGAAAATTCATCACTTTAGTTGAAAATTCATCTCTCTGGTTGAAAATGTAACTATTTTGTTAAAAATTCGTCTGTTTCGCAGAAAATTAATCTTCTTGTTTAAAAATTCATCTGTTTGCTTGAGAATTCAACTGTTTTGTTGAACATTCGTTTTATCTTTGATAAATTCAACTGCTTTTTTTACCTCAAATCAAAATATTTTTGGATTAAAACATTATCTATTACATTTTTCTTTGAGAATTCATCTTTTTTGGTTAAAAGTTAAACAATTTTGTTAAAAAATTACTTGATGGAAAATTTATCAATTTAGTTGAAAATTCATCTCTTTGGTTGAAGATGTTACTAATCTGTTGAAAATTCGTCTTTTTGGCAAAAAACTAATCTTTTTATTTAAAAATTCATCTTTTTGGTTGAAAATTCAACTATTTTGTTGAAAATGCGTTTTTTCTTTGATAAATTTAACTGTTTTTTTTTATCTACAAGAAACTATTTTTAGATTGAAATATCAACTATTACATTTTTCGTTGAGAATTCATCTTTTTCGGTTAAAAATTCAATTGTACTTGGTTAAAAGTTAAACTACTTTGTTAAAAAGTCATTTTTTTGGTTGAAAATTCATCATTTTAGTTTCAATTAAATTAATTGTGAATATATTTATTTTTCCAAAGTTTACAGTCAAGAAACTGTAATATTTTTGGAAAAGGAATTTTCCCGTTGGAAAGGCTTAAGTTTTAAGTTGGAATGTTTTATGACTTTAATAAACTGTATATGTATATTTCTTTTTTCACGATTTCAGATGAATGTTTCTTGGACCATGCAGGCACAGCACTTTATTCGAAGACACAGATTAAAAAAGCATCTGAGAATTTGCTCTCATCAACTTATGCTAATCCACATTCTGTTGGAGTAGCAAGTAACTTCACTCATGATTTAATTGAACAAGTTCGATACAGGTAACAATTTAAATTTTTATAATAATTTTTTTCACAAAGCCGTCAGAGAAATTCTAGGTTCAAAAAAGTGGCGGGCCTGCTTTAATTTGATTATAAACTTATTTCTTTATAATATAAATATCACTTTATTTATAAATATCACCTCTTAAATATGTCCAACTTAACATATTTGTTTGAAAACTCAAATATATTTTGAGGTTTAAAATATAAATTCGCTGAAATTCTTGAGATTTATTCTCATTATCAAGAGAATCACATTACCTTCGGGATTTTTTTTAGGCCGGGAAAAATGGTTTTCATATCATGTAATTATATAATTTTTAAGGAGTACGATATGAAATGATTTTGAGTTTGAAAAGTCCAGTTTCTAATATTTTCAAGTACGAAATCATTCAGCTTACAATGCGTAAATCTAAAGCCGTTTACTTTTAGAAAATTTCATTTTTCAGTCTTAATTTCTCATTGTTTATTTTCTAATTTAAATTATTTTAGATACAGTTTAAAGGCTTAAACAATTAATTATTGATTCAGGGTGTCCGTTTTAATCGAGGAAAAAATTCTCGGGGTTTCACCGGTTCGAAAACATTTTTCGCGGCAATAGAATTCAAAAAATTTTTTTTACATTTTAAAATTGAAGAATGAATCGATAAATTTGTAAATGATATTTTAAGCAATTTTAAGTAAGAAACATTAAAAATTGAATGATTTTTAATTTATTTTTTAAACGGATACTTTTTAAATTAGAAGTAAAAGTATTTTTATTTTAAGTCGTTTCAAATTAATAATTTTTAAATTGTTATTTATACATAAAAATTCAAAACTCTCACTTACAAATAACAAATTTGGAAAATAAAAGAATTAAAATCGTAACGTTCAAAGTTTAAATTTAGCATTCTGAAATTTTTACGGTTCAAGGCTTTGTATTTTAAATGAAATTTATAATTACTAATTTTAAACGAACAGTCAAATATTGGTAAATACCAATTCTTTTTAACGTTAAAATCTGTAAGTTATTTAATTTCGAACAGATTCAGAATCGTCGTGAAAAATCAAGTATTGTAAAATTTTTAATACTTGAACTTCATTTCAATTTTGAAAATCATTACTTAATTTATATTTACAGTTGATCAACTTGAAACCTTTTTTATCGAAAATTTTCAATGCCAAACTCTTTTAATTTTTAATTGTTTATGTCTTCATAAATGCATGTTAAAATTCTTTAAATTGAAAATCTACCCTTAAAAATAAAGACCTACAATGGAAAATTCGTAATGTTAAAGATTTTAGAATTACTATTGTAAACTGAATAATTTCGTAAAAATTTGTCAAATTCCCGATCAAAAAATAAATTTACTGTCATTTTCCGATTGTCCCAGTCCAGCGTCTACCCTGTGATTAATTCATGAAAATTCTTCAATTTTTTTGAGCCGACAGAAAGGAAATTTAGGTTATTAACTTTTTTCTGAATTGAAAAAGCAACATTTTTTATTTTAAACATTTTAATTGTTTTGAGTTGTAATGGAGGGATTTTTGGTTCATAATTTTTTTCCGAATTGGAAAAGGGAATCTTTTTTTAAAAACATTTTTATCGCTTTTATGTTATTATTTTTTTTCTATATTTGAAGGGGCGATATTTTTGGTTTTAACATTTTGTATTGAGTTGAAGGGTGGAAAATGTTGAATTTTCATTATTTTGCTTTAGTTTTTTTTTCAGAATTGGTAAGGCGGCAATTTTTTGTTTTAAATTTTGAAAAGTATAAGTCACAGTTTGACAAATATTATATTTTTAGATGATTTATATTACAATAATTTAAATTTAAGGAACTCTATTATAAAAAAAGTTTTAATTTCACAATTATACCATGAGAAGTATTCAGTTTAAAACCAAGTTTAGATTCGGTCAATGTTGAATGTTTTCAATTGAAAAGGATGTAATTTTAGTTAAATTGTAATGGTTTACAATTGAAAATTCTTCCATTTTTAACAGTGATAATCAGAGCGTGGATTCAGGTTTTGACCGAAATCTTTTAAATTCTTATCTTATAAAGTATGTTCAATCAAATAACATTTTTATGATTCCAATTAAAAAAATTTTAATTTTCGAAGTTTTGAGTTTTAAATTTTCATTGTATGTTTCAGGTTTCAAATTGTGCAGTTTTGAATGCCTAATTTTGAAAGTGTTTTATTTCTAATGCCTCAGATAAAAAAGCATTCAATTATTAAAGCTTGAATTTGAAAAAAGATATAATAATAATAAGGATATAATTACGTAATTTCAAAAATTAAATTTTTTAAAATTTTAAATGTTTAGAACTCAGAAGAGTCCTGCTTTACCTGTTTTGGTTAATTTAAATTTAAAAAATTTCAGTTTTTAAAGCTTGAATTCTTTCATTTTATTGACTGGAAGTTTTCCTGTTGGAGTATTTCCGATGATTTTGAAGTATTCGGATGAAGGTTATATAAAAATGGTATTTTTGTAAACAGATTTATTCTCAAATATTATTCTTTTATTTTCGTAATATTTCTTTATCTTCTGAAAATAAGACAATTCATAATTTTTAACCTGGGGAATGAAAAAAACAAATTGATATTATTCTTATAAGCTGTAAAACATTTACAAAAATGAGATGAGGTTGCACTTTATTAACTTATTAAATTCTTGTATATATTTATTTTTTATTGAGCTGTGCTGTGCTAATTTTTAGTAAAAAAATTCGATTTCAAAAATATTTTGGTTAATACTTCGTATAAGCCCTGTTTACAGACTATTACTAATAATTAGGGTGTTTACCTGCAAAACGTGGAAAACCTGGAATTGTCAGGGATTTTTTTTTAATCAGGATATTTTTTCGAGAGCGTGCGTAATTTTTGTTTAAATTGCAATATAAAATTGAATAACAATGATTCTTCATTTGTTAAAGTAGCTTTATATTACTGTATTACTTACTTTGTTGAAAATTTGATTTTTTTTTTGGTTTGAAATTAATTTTTTAACTGAAAATTTAACTATACCAGTTAAATATTTGATCATTCTAGTTAAAAAATCATATCTTTGGTTAAGTATTAATTTTTTAACTAGAAATATAAATATTCAATTTTTAGTTAGCAATATATATTTTTAGTGGAAAATTCATGTATTTTATTGAAAATTCGTCTTTTCTGGTAGAAAATTAACTTCTTGGTTGAAAATTCCATTATGTAGTTAAAGATTCATCATTTTAGTTGTAAATTTATTCTTTTGGTTTCAAATTCAGCTATTCCAGTTGAAGATTTATAATTTTAGTTGAAAATTCATCAGTTTTTTTGAACACGTAACTGTTTTTTGAAAATTAGTTTTTATTTGTTTGAAAACTATTATTGTTTAAAACGGAAAATGTAACTGTTCCAATTGAATATTCCATCATTTAAGCTGAAAATTCATCTCTTTGGTTGAAAATTAATTTTTTCAATTCAAAATTTATCTATTCAATTTTTTGTTAATAATATATATTTTTTAGTTGCAAATTCATGTATTTTGATGAAAATTTAGCTTTTTTGTAGAAATTAATCTTCTTCGTTGAAAATTCAACTATGTGGTAAAAAATTCATAATTTTAGTTGAAAATTCATCAGTTTTTTTTGAATACGTAACTGTGTTTTGAAAATTAGTTTTTTTTTGTTGTTGAAAATTATTGTCTTGTAAAACTGAAAATGTAATTATTCCAATTGAATATTCCATCATTCAAGCTGAAAATTCATCTCTTTGGTTGTAAATTGATTTTTTTTAATTGAAAATTTAACTATTCAATTTTTGCTTGATAATTTATCTTTTTTTATCTGGAAATTCCTGTATTTTGTAAAAATTCATCTTTTTTGGTAGAATTTAATCTTCTTGGTTGAAAGTTCAACTATGTGGTGAAAAATTTATCTTCATGGTTTAAAATTGAACTATTCCAGTTGAAGATTCAGCATTTTAGTTAAAAATGTCATCACTTTCTTCAAACACGCAAATGTTTTTTGAAAATTAGTTGTTTTTTGTTGTTGTTGAAAATTACTTTCTGTTTAACTATTCTAATTGAATATCCCATGATTTAAGCTAAAAATGCATCTCCTTGGTTGATAATTAATTTTTTCAATTCAAAATTTATCTATTTAATTTTTTGTTAACAATATATATTTTTTAGTTGAAAATTCATGTATTTTGATAAAAATTAATCTTTTTTTGTAGAAATTAATCTTCTTCGTTGAAAATTCAACTATGTGGTGAAAAATGAATCATTTTAGGTGAAAATTCATCTTTTTGGTTTAAAATTCATCTATTCCAGTTGAAGATTCATAATTTTAGTTGAAAATTCATCAGTTTTTTTGAACACGCAACTGTTTTTGGAAAATTAGTTGTTTTTTTGTTGAAAATTTTTATTTTTTTTTTAAACTGAAAATGTAACTATTCCAATTGAATATTCCATCATTCAAGCTGAAAATTCATCTCTTTGTTAGAAAATTAACTTCTTGGTTGAAAATTCAATTATGTACATAGTTAAAGATTCATCATTTCAGTTGAAAATTCATCTTTTTGGTTTAAAATTCAACTATTTCAGTTAAAGATTCATTATTTTAGTTGCAAATTCATCACTTTCTTTGAACACGTAAATCTTTTTTGAAAATGAGTTTTTTTGGTTGAAAAGTATTTTTTTAAACTGAAAATGTAACTATTATAATTCAATTTTTTGTTAGCAATATATATTTTTTCGTGGGAAATTCATGTATTCTGATGAAAATTCATCTTTTTTGTAGAAATTAATCTTCTTGGTTGAAAATTCAACTATGTGGTGAAAAATTCATCATTCATAATTTAAGTTGAAAATTCATCAGCTTTTTTGAATACGTAACTGTTTTTGGTAAATTAGTTGTTTTTTTTATTGAAAATTTTTTTTTTTTAACTGAAAATGTAACTATTCTAATTGAAGATTCCATCATTTAAGCTGAAAATTCATCTGTTTGGTTGAAAATAAATTTTTTCAATTCAAAATTTATCTATTCCATTTTTTGATAACAATTTATATTTTTTAGTCGTAAATTCATGTATTTGGATGAAAATTCGTCTTTTTTGGTAGAAATTAATCTTCTTGGTTGAAAATTCAACTATGTGGTGAAAAATTTACCTTCATGGTTTAAAATTGAACTATTCCAGTTGAAGATTCATAATTTTAGATGAAAATTCATCAGTTTTTTTGAACGTGCAACTGTTTTTTGAAAATTAGTTTTTTTTTTGGTTGAAAATTACTATTTTTTTAAACTGAAAATGTAACTATTCCAATTGAATATTCCATCATTTAAGCTGAAAATTCATCTCTTTGGTTGAAAATTAATTTTTTCAATTCAAAATTTATCTATTCAATTTTTTGTTAACAATATATATTTTTTAGTTGAAAATTTATCTAATTTGATGAAAATTCATCTTTTTTGTAGAAATTAATCTTCTTGGTTGAAAATTCAACTATGTGGTGAAAAATTCATCATTTTAGTTGAAAATTCATCTTTTTGGTTTAAAATTCAGCTATTCCAGTTGAATATTCATAATTTTAGTTGAATTCATCAGTTTTTTTGAATACGTAACTGTTTTTTGAAAATTAGTTTTTTTTTTTGTTGAAAATTATTATGTTTTAAAACTGAAAATGTAACTATTCCAATGGAATATTCCATCATTTAAGCTGAAAATTCATCTCTGGTTGAAAATTAATTTTTTAATTCAAAATTGATCTATTCAATTTTTGGTTAACAATATATATTTTTTAGTTGAAAATTCATCTATTTTGATGAAAATTCATCTTTTTTTGTAGAAATTAATCTTCTTGGTTGAAAATTCAACTATGTGGTGAAAAATTCATCATTTTAGTTGAAAATTCATCTTTTTGGTTTAAAATTCAGCTATTCCAGTTGAATATTCATAATTTTAGTTGAATTCATCAGTTTTTTTGAATACGTAACTGTTTTTTGAAAATTAGTTTTTTTTGTTGTTGAAAATTATTATGTTTTAAAACTGAAAATGTAACTATTCCAATTGAATATTCCATCATTCAAGCTGAAAATTCATCTCTTTGGTTGAAACTTAATTTTTTCAAATCAAAATTTATCTATTCAATTTTTTGTTGGCAATGTATATTTTTTAGTTGAAAATTCATGGATTTTGTCGAAAATTCGTGTTTTTTGGTAGAAATTAATCTTGTTGGTTGAAAGTTCATCTTATTGGTTTAAAATCCAACTATTACAGTTGAAGATTCATCATTTTAGTTCACAACATTCAACACTTTGTTTGAAAATATATCTATTTTTTTTTTTTAAATTATCGTTTTTATTATTCTTTTTAGCTGGAAATGTATTTAAATCTTTTTAACTGAAAATTTAACTATTCAATTCTTGGTTGACAATTTATCTTTTATAGTTAAAAATACATGTATGTATTTTGTTGAAAATTCGTCTTTTTTGGTAGAAATTAATCTTCTTGGTTGAAAAATCAACTATTTGGTGAAAAATTCGTCTTTTTGGTTTAAAATTTAACTATTTTAGTTGAAGATTCATCAGTTTAGTTGAAAATTCAAATTTTTTTAAACTGAAAATGTAAATATTCCATTTTAGTTGAAAATGCATCTTTTTGGTTCAAAATTCATTTATTTGGTTAAAAATTTATTTATCTTGTTGAAAATGCAATATTTTTACTTCAAAAGTTAGTAATTTGAAGCGGTGTTAATTGAATTTAATACGGTACCCATATTAATTTTACCTAAATATTCACTGAATTTTAAGTATAAGAAGACAAAATAAAAATTTGTTCGAATTATTATTCAAATTCATGGACTTTATTAGAGGAAAATTTAAGAAATGATTGATTATATATGTAGTATTATTTAATTATTTAATTAATCGGTGGTTTAAAAAAATGAGAAATATTTCAATTGCTCCGTACTATGAAAGATTATACCTGGAAAAAAACCTGGAATTGTCAGGGAATTTTTTTCTATGATTTGAGTAGACACCCTGTTAATAAAAATCTCCTCTCTTACGACCAAATTACCATAATTATAAAAAAAACTATTTAAACCAGCTTTAATTTAAAAATAATCTGATTACAGAATTCTGGACCATTTTTACGTTTCTTCCGAAGAGTACAGTATAATTTTCACCTCAGGAGCAACCGCTGCCTTAAAAATAGTCGCCGAAACATTCCGATTCAAAAGTCCAGAATCCACAGATAGAAAAATAAACAAAAATGGAAATTTCGTTTACCTTCAGGACAATCATACTTCAGTCCTGGGAATGCGAGATTTAGTGTCTCAAAATGGAGCCAGTATTATTTGCCTTACTCATGACAAAGCTTTTGAAATTTTTCACAAATCCAAAGTTTCAGAGAAACAAACTTCAGTCACCGGAAGTAATTCCCTCTTTGTTTACTCAGCACAGTGTAATTTTTCTGGATTGAAATATCCTCTGGAGTGGATTGAAGCTGTTCAAAATGGAAATTTGGATTCAATTGTTGGTGAAAAAGGAAGTGAATGGTACACTCTTTTGGACGGATCTGCTTTTGTTGGCACAAACGACTTGGATTTGTCTCTTTACAAGCCTGATTTCGTTTGTCTGTCGTTTTACAAAATGTTTGGATATCCAACTGGACTCGGAGCATTACTGGTGAAAAATTCGAGTGCGAATGTCTTGGAGAAGGTTTATTATGGAGGTGGAACTGTTAATGTAGCCCTGAGTTCAGAATCTTTTCACGTCAAGCGTGAAAATTTACATCAAAGGTGTGTAAATTGCATTAACTATTTATTTTTTGAATCAAAGGTGTAGGGCCTAAAATGTAGAGTTCTTAAATGCTCAAGAATTTATGTTGAGCAAATGCTCTCGAGAATATACTCAGCATTTAAACTCGAACAGAGCATTTATAGAGCATTAAAGAGAATTTAAAGCATTTATTGTTTAAACAAATATATATCTTTTTTAAATTAAGATTGAAAAGAATTTCATTTTACTACGAATAATTTTTGCAAAATAGGCAGGAAAAATATTCATAATTAAAAAAATAAAATTCCAAAACAACCTCACTTTTCGGCTCATTAGAGACAAGAATAAAATAATGGGAAAAAGAGGGAGAAAAGGGAAAAAGTCAACCAAAAACCAACCTCTCACTTTTTCCTTTCTCCGTCCTTTGCATACTACAGGGGGACCAACATGTTTCGAGGTCAATTTAAACCTCCTCATCAGGGATTATTTATAGGGAATAACTAAAGTATGAGCCTGTAAAAAAAATTAATTAAAAATTAATTCAGTTTAATATAATCAAAATTATTTTTTGAGAAATTGATTGTTAAATAGAAAATAAATTTTTCTATTATCTAGTCAAAGAAAATTACTTTAACCAATTAATTACTCTATCCCAAACTTTATTATATCTTGAGAGGTCCCTCTTTAAATTGATAGCCTTGTTACCTTCTCTCTTTATAAATAACATCTCCATGAATTCTCTCTTTTTCTTATTTCTTTCATGATAAAGAATTTTAATATCATTCCAATTAAAGTCATGACCATGTGTAATCTTATGTTTTGAAAGGACTGAGTGATATCTAGGACTTCTGTGAAAATTATTTTCATGTTCATTTTTCCTCAGTCTAAGAGCCCTTTTTGTCTGCCCTACATAAACAGCATTGCAATCTTTACAATTAATTTTGTAAATAACACATTTTTTGTCTAACGTTTCATATCTATCTTTTCCTAATTTTATAATCACATTGCTCTTAAAAGGAACTCTATGAATGGTATGTAAACCTAATTTTCCCAACATTGATTTCAAAATCTTCGAGATTTTACCAAAATATGGAAGAACAACAGTATTGAATGTATTATAATCTTCTCTGCTTATTTTGTTTTGATTATTGTTTATGTTTTTTATATAATTTATTCTGTTATGTACATGTTTTTCAATTAATTCAAAAGGGTAATGGTTAAGAAGAAGAATTTGTTTACATTGTTCAATATTTTTTCATGGAAAACTGGATGTGATAATTTAAGGGCTCTATCAATCAAATTTTTAATGATTCCTATTTTATTTTGAATAGAGTGATTTGAAAGAAAACTAAGTGTTCTACCTGAACAAATCTTTTTCCTATGCCAGTCAGTAATAATATGTCTTTCATCAGTTTTGATTAAAGTGAAATCTAGAAAATTTAATTTACCTTCAGTTTCAATCTCAACAGTAAATTGTAATCTAGGGTGTATACTATTAAAAGCATTAAGAAGAGTGTTAACATTATTTTTATGTACACTCAGTACTGAATCATCAACATATCTTGCATAAAAGTCAATATTAAAATTGATTTTTTGGAAAACTTAATTCTATAAATCCTCCATGACAATTTCAGCTAAAATAGGAGATAAAACAGATCCAATGGGAGTTCCAAACTTTTGTTTATAAAAATTATTATTAAATTTGAAATATACTGAATGAAAAACATATTTTATCGCATCAAGACAATGTTTTTTCGGAATTTTTTAATTAATTTTAATCAAATCCCAACGTTTTTGTATGGCAATTTCGACTCTTTCGTAAGGGATATTTGGAAACATAGCTATTACATCAAAAGAGACAAATATATGGTCTAAAGGTATTATCACATTGTCAATTAGTTTTAAGAAAGCGTGACTATTTTTAATTGATGTTTTTGAGATTTGTATTGATTTTTTAATAATTTGACGCAATAATTCTTCCAATTTTCTAGTTGGGGAACCTATTGTTGAAGTGACTGGTCGTAGATGGTAGTCATCTTTGTGAGCTTTAACAAGTCCATAGGCTAATGAGAGATTAGTACTCGATGTATCAATATCACATCTTTCAATATTATTACCTAAATATTTATTAGTTCTCATTCTGTCCAAAATTTTAAAAGTCCCTTTTTGAAGCATTATGGTGGGATTATTAGGAATCAATTGAAAACTATCTGCATCATTAAAGATATGCAACATTTTTTGAATATAAACATCCCTATGAATCGCTACTGTAATACTTCGTTTGTCTGATTTAGTGATCATTAATTCTGGATGATTTTTTAAGAAAATTTTTGTTTCAATTAAACCCTCATTCAATTCCTTTGCTAACCAAGTTGTTGGATTATCATTATTTAAAAAATCATTAGATAAACCCATAAATTGAGATCTAAATTCATCAATTTTATTTTCAGGTATTTTTTAAATATTTGATTCAATGTCTTTAATTATTTCAAGTAGTTGAATATAGTTTTTTCTCCAAATTTATTGCTAAAACCATTACCTAATCTCAAAATGTCAATAACTCTGTGTGGAATAATTACATTAGAAATATTCAGAAACAAAGGGTCTGGTTGATCATGAAAAAGAACTGAGTGAATATTTATATGCAGTTTTTGTACATCTCCTTGTTCATTGAGAATGTTTAAAAAAATTTTATCATGTTTTCTATTATCCTTAAGGGCGATTTTATTAAGTTTTGTTCCCCTTCCAAAACATTCCTTGGTAATAAAGGAGGGAACTTGTTGATTTTAATTTCTCAATAATTTGTTTTATCTTAACATTCAAAGAATGTGTCTGTAAATGGGAATGCGATTTTCTGAATTTTTCAGTATTTATATCAAATTTTTCTTTATTTCTTTTGTTTTTGAAATCAAAGCTAACATTTTTATTAATGTCAAAAATCTTCTTAGGAAAAACTCCATGAATTTTGCATTTGATCAGAAAGTCTTGTTATGAAATTGTTGACCTTATTTTTTTACTAATTAAGTAAAATTGTTTGATATTTTTCACAGGTCCACCTATCACATCAATCCCATTACCCTAATTTCTGTCAATTTCAATAAAATCCATTTTCCTAACAAGAAACAATCAATTTCACAAATATCTTTAAATTTTTTTTTATAATTCCCTATATTTGTTTCCTTTTGAGTAAATCCAATGTATCCGTATTTGTTTTAGTCCTTTTCAACACTTTGGGAAAACACTATTAAAAATTTATAAAAATTGCTTAAAACACAATGTAAATGTTACAACACATATTTTTCTAAAATTATTTTTAGTTATTCCCTATAAATAATCCCTGATGAGGAGGTTTAAATTGACCTCGAAACATGTTGGTCCCCCTGTAGTATACAAAGGACGGAGAAAGGAAAAAGTGAGAGGTTGGTTTTTGGTTGACTTTTTCCTTTTTTCTCCCTCTTTTTTCCATTATTTTATTCTTGTCTCTAATGAGCCGAAAAGTGAGGTTGTTTTGGAATTTAATTTTTTTAATTATGAATATTTTTCCTGCTTATTTTGCAAAAATTATTCGTAGTAAAATGAAATTCTTTTCAATCTTAATTTAAAAAATTTTTAAATAGAGACACTAAACATATGATTCTTTCCAATCTGCAGGGTTTGCTTATGAATAATTTTAAAATTTCTTTAAATTGAGTTTACATAATTTTACCTCAATTTCGTAAGAAATGTTTTCGTTTATTTATTTAAAAAAAATAATTTGTTGTAACAAGTATGCATTGAATTTTAGTATAAACATTTTTTTTTTTTAGTAATGTATTTAAATATTTTGGATTGTTTTCTTTTCCTAATTGGAAAATTTAATAATCCTAATAGATTGGTCTTAGAATCACCTACAAATATATATCATAATTAATACATATATTTCTACAAAAACATTCTAGAGTGAATAAAACATATACTTTTTTTAAATTACAGAGTTGCTACAGGTCAGGTAATTCCAGAAAGTTGAAAATTAATCTGTTTTGGTTGAGGATTTAAACTATTTTGTTGAAAATTCATCTTTTTTGATTGAATTAAACTATTTTTGGTAGAAAATTCAACTACTTAGCTGGAAGTGACACTGCTTTGTTAAAAATTCATTTATTTGGTTGATGTTTCACAATTTTAGTTAAAAACTCCCTCTTTTGTTCAAAATAATGTTTTCTAGATGAGAATTAATTGTTTTAAATGACAATTTAACTCGTACATGTTTGGTTCAAGATTTTTTCTTATTTAGAATTAATTTTTTAAACTGGAAATGTAACTTCCATTTTTTGCCTAAAATTGATCTTTTCTGATAGAAATTTTATCTTCTTGGCTGAAAATTAGTCTATTTCTTTGAAAATTTACATTAATTTTATTGAAAATTAATTTTTTTCTAACTGAAAATTAAACTATTCTATTTTTAGTTGACAATTTATCTGTTTTCGGTGAAAATTGAACTATTTGTTCAACATTAGTTGAAATTTCATCTTTTTGGTTAAAAATTAATGGAAATTTATTTTACTGACTGAAAATTATCCTACTTTATTTTTGGTAGAAAATTTATATTTTTAGTTTGAAATGCATGTATTTGGTTGAAAATTAATTTTTTTTTAGTTGAAAATTCACTTTAACTATTACATTTTTTGTGGAAAATTTACCTTTTTTGATAGAAATATAATCTTTTTCGTTAAAAAATTATCTGTTTAGTAGAAAATTTAACTATTCTACTTTTTGTTAAGAATTCATTTCTTTCATTGAAAAAAAACTGTTTAGTTGAAAATTCGTTTCTTTTGTTTATAGAAAATTCGTCTGTTGGATTGAAAAATCCACTATTTGGACAAAATTTAATATTTTTGGTTGAAAATTCATCATTGTGATTAAAAAATAATTTCTTTGGTTGAAAATTCGTTTCTTTTTAGTTTAAAATTAATTTTTTTTAACTGAAGATATAACTATTCCATTTTCGGTTTAAAATTTATATTTTTGGTTGAAAATTAATTAATTTTGCTGAAAACTCGTTTTTTTTTTAATTTACGTTTCTAACTGCAAACTGAAATATGTATTATATTTTTGGTTTGTAAATTCATCTTTTTTATATTAAAATTGAATTATTTTGTTGAGAATTCATTTTTTTTTGTTTTTGGTTAAAAATAGTATATTGTGCTACAAGTTGAAAAAGCGAGAGATTTAAAACGAGTGTGAAGTTAGCTACCCGAGCGGAGCGAGGGTGGCTATCACACGAGTTTTAAATCGTCGCTTTTTCAATGTGTGGGACACGATACTTTTTCTATAATTTGTTAAAAAGTGCTAGTTTTTGTTTACCTGTTTTTTGTGTAAAAAGAAGGCGATTTTTTGTCGATTGACGCAACAATGACAATGGCAATTATCAAAACCATGGCAATAATATGGCAGCAATAATAAGCTGGTTCTCACAATTGAAATATTGAATAGTTGGCCCATAAAGTTGAGGGCTTCAAAACTTCCGATTTTTCGTGAAAAAAACCAAGCGCAGTATTTTCGGAGAAACTGACGGTGTTTTTTTGCTTTTGCCAAGTGACAAAAGTACATACAAAATACACAACTCGAGACTTTTCAGGAAATTGCTTTTAGGTTAGGGACGACAGTCGGAAAATAGAATGAAGTTGGCTGCGCACGATGCACGAGTCCACCTGAGGCAGCACGAACCCACCCGAAATAACATTTACTTTTTCCACTGTGCCTCACTTTTATCACTGTCCATTTACTTTTTCCACTGCATCTGTCCACTTTTGTCACTGTTGCCCGGAAAGGTCGGCACTGCGCATGCGCCACGTCATCGAGCAAAAATCGGTAACTTTTTACACCAAAAACAGGTGGAAAAACTGGCACTTTTTCGCGAATTATAGAAAAAATCATTTTTTTTGTTATGAAAAAAAAATATTTTTTTGAAAATTCGGTTTTTTTTTTGGTTAAGCATTTATTTTGCTGACATTTGAACTGTTCTAATTTTAGTTGAAAATTGATGTTTTTTAGATGAAAATTCATGAAATTTTTCTTTTAAAACAAAAAAGCAATTGAATCTGTAACCAAAAAGATGAATTTTCAACTGAAATGATGAATCTTCAACCAAAAAAATTAATTTAAAAAAAAGTAATTTAACTTTCAATCAAGTAGTTAATTTTTCGACTAAAAAATATAAATTCTAAAGAAATGTAATAGTCGATATTTCATCCAAAAAAGATGTTAATTTTAAATAAAAAAGTTGAATTTTCAGTTCACAAAATAAATTTTCAATAAAATAGTTAAATTTTTAACCCAAGAGAATTTTTTTGAACTTAAATGATAAATCTTGAACTATAATAGTTATATGTTGAGTTAAAAACCCAATTTACAACTAAAATGACGAATCTCCAACGAAAAAAATGAATTTTTAAGATTTTTATTTTAAATAAAAAAAGTTGAATTCAACCAAAAAACCCGAACTTTTAACGAAACAGTCGAATCCTAAACAAAACCAGGTACATTTTCAACCAAACAGTTGAATTTTCTGTTCAGAAAATTAATTTTCAACCAAAAAAACAAACGAATTTTTCAATAAAATAGTTAAACTTTCAACCAAAGCGATGAATTTTTAAATAAATTGATAAATCTTCAACTAGAATAGTTACATCTTGAGTTAAACAATAAATTGTCAATTAAGAAGACAAATTTTCAACTAAGAACTAATAAAACCACGAATTTTAAACAAATTAGTTTAACTTTCAACCATATAGTTGAATTTTCAACCTAGAAAATTAATTTTCTATCAAAACACGAATTTTTAACGAAATTCATGAATTTTCAACCAAATAGTTGAATTTTCAACTAAAAAAAAAACGAATTTTCGACAAAGTAGTTAAATTTTCAACTAAAGACATGAATCTTCGACTAAAAAAAGGAATTTCTAACAACGTAATATTCGATATTTAACCAAAGAAAATGTAATATGTGATTAGAAACAGTCGAATTTTTAAACTCTAAAGACGAATCTATTAAATTTTGAAGATTTAATTGTTAAAGATTCAAATCAATTTTTAACATAGTAGTTCAACTTTCAAACAAGTAATTGAATTTTCAATAAAAAAACGATGAATTTTCTACCAAAAAATCAGAATTTGTTACAAAATAGTTGAATTTTCAATGAAAGAGATCAATTTTCAGCTAAAATGATGAATCTTTAACAACAAAAAATGAATTTTATATTAAAGTAGTTCAACTTTCAACCAAAAATAGTTTAATCGTCATTCAAAGTAGATTAATTTTTTTACCAGAAAGTTGAATTCTGTACAAAAAAACGAATGAATAAAAAAGATATTTTAGTTATGAACAATTTTTCCCTGAAGAACGAACAAAAATTTCAACCATATTGTTGAATTTTTGTGTCAAAAAGACAGTTTCTCTAAAAAACGGTTAAATTGTCACCCTAAAACATGATTTTTTAACCAAACAGTTGCATTTATTACAAAAAAAAATATGAATTTGCAACCAAGAAGATGAATTTTCAATCAAAGAGATGAATTTTCAACTAAAATGATGAATCTTCAACCAAAAAAGACAAATTTTCAACAAAATAGTTAAATTTTCAATAAAGCAGATGAATTTTCAAACAAACAATTGAATTTTTAATTAAAAAAAAATTATTTTTCAACCAAGAAGATTAATTTTTAAACCAAAAAGATCAATCGTCAAGAAAAGAGTTGAATTTTCAACCAAACAAATGAATTTTCAATTAATATGATGAACCTTCAACCGAAAAAATTAATTTTTAACAAAGTAGTTCCACTTTCAAACAAGTAAATGAATTTTCAACCAAAAAAGATTAATTCTCATCGACAACTACTGTAATATTTACTATAGACTATAGAGTGGAATTTTTCGTCAAAAAAGATGAAATTTCTACCAAATGAGGTGAATTTTAACACCAAAAAGATTAATTTCCAATAAAAGAGTTGAATTTTCACGAAAGATAAAAAATGTCAACCAAATTCATGAATTTTCGTGTCAAAAAGACAATTTCTCTAAAAAACGGTTAAATTTTCAATCTTAAACATGATTTTTTAACCAAACAGTTGCATTTAAAAAAAAAAAATGAATTTTTAAACCAAAAAGATCAATTGTCAAGAAAAGAGTTAAATTTTCAACCAAACAAATGAATTTTCAATTAAAATGATGAACCTTCAACCGAAAAAATTAATTTTTAACAAAGTAGTTCCACTTTCAAAGAAGTAAATGAATTTTCAACCAAAAAAGATTAATACTGATCGACAACTACTGTAATATTTGCTATTTCAATGATAAGAGATTTTGACTATAAAACAAAATCGGTTTGAATTAAACCAAGCAAAGGTAATTTTCAACGAAGTAATTGAATCCTAAACTTCTACCAAATGAGGTTAATTTTAAAACAAAAAAGATTAATTTCCAAAAAAGGAGTTATATTTTCAATTAAGAAAGATTTTTCAGTCGCGAAAGATAAAAAATGTCCACCAAATTGTTGAATTTTTAATCGAAATGTAAGAATTTTCTACAAAAAAATTGAATTTTAAAACCGAAAATATGAATTTTCAACAAAAAAATTAATCATCAACAAAATAGTTGACATTTTTACCAAATTAGTTGAATTTATAGCCAAAAATAGTTTAATCCTCAACAAAATAGTTTTTAGAAAATAGTTGATTTTTTAACTTAAAACGTAGAATTTTCCACAAAAAGGTTGACACTTTTGCCAAAATAGTTGAATGTTTAAACCAAAAAGTAAAATTTTCAACATAAAAGTTAATTTTTAACAAAATAGTTGACATTTTTACCAAATAGTTGAATTTTTATGCTACAAATTAGAATGTTCAGCAAAAAAGTTTATTTTCAACAAAATAGTTATCTTTTTAACCAAAATAGTGAAATTCTAAACATGAAAAGTAGAATTTTCAACCCGAAAAGTAAAATTTCCAACGAAATAGTTTTTACCAAAATAGTTGAATTTTTTCAACAAAAAAGTTAATTTTTAACAAAAAAGTAGACACTTTTGCCAAATAGTCGAATTTTTATTCCAAAAAGTAAAATTTCTAACAAAAAAATTATTTTCAATAAAATAGTTGACATTTTTACCAAAATAGTTGAATTCTTAACATAAAAAGTAGAATTTTTACCAAAATAGTTGAATTTTTAATCCAAAAAGTAAAATTTTCAACAAAAAAGTTTTTGTTTTAAATAGTTGACATTTTCACTAAAATAGTTGAATTTTTAAGTTAAAAAGTAGAAAAAAAAGTTGACACTTAGGTTTTTAACAAAAAAATTAATTTTCAATAAAATAGTTGACATTTTTACCAAAATAGTTGAATTCATAAAATAAAAAGTAGAATTTTTAATAAAAAAATTCAATTTTTACCAAAATAGTTGAATTTTTCATCCAAAAAGTAAAATTTTCTACAAAAAAGTTTATTTTCAACAAAAAAGTTTATTTTCAACAAAATAGTTGAATTTCTAAGTTAAAAAGTATAATTTTCAAAAAAAAAGTTGACACTTTTGCCAAAATAGTTGAATTTTTATTCCAAAAAGTAAAACTTTCAAGAAAAAAATTAATTTGAATAAAGTAGTTTACATTTTTACCAAAATAATTGAATTCTTAACATACAAATAGAATTTTTAACCAAAAAATTTAATTTTTTAATGAACAGTTGTTATTTTTCTAAAATAGTTGAATTTTTAACCCAAAAAGTAAAATTTTCAACAAAATAGTTTTTGCCAAAATAGTTGAATTTTCAGTTTGAAAAGTAGAATTATCATCAAGAAAGTTAATTTTTAACAAAATAGTTGACACTTTTGCCAAAATAGTCGAATTTTTATTCAAAAAAGTAAAATATTCAACAAAAAAATTAATTTCCAATAAAATAGTTGACATTTTTACCAAAATAGTTTAATTCTTAACATAAAAAGTAGATTTTTTAATCAAAAAATTTAATTTGTACCAAAATAGTTGAATTTTTAATCCGAAAAGTAAAATTTTCACCAAAAAAGTTTATTTCCAACAAAATATTTGACATTTTCACCAAAATAGTTGAATTTTTAAGTTAAAAAGTAGAATTTTCAAAAAAAAGTTGACATTTTTACCAAAATATGTAGTTAAATTCTTAACATAAAAAGTAGAATTTTCAACAAAAAAGTTAATTTTCAACAGAATAGTTGACTTTTTTACCAAAATAGTTGAATGTTTACCCCAAGAAGTAGAATTTTTAATTAATAAGTTAAATTTTCAGCCAAAAAGGATTTTTCCAATGTTGTGTTTCTTGGTCATATAACAAAATTGGGAAACAAAAAATATGAATTTCCCAACCAAAAATATAATAGTAGATTTTTCATCCAAGAAGAATGAACTTACAACGAAAAATAGTTCGACTTTCTTCTTTCTTATTGAAGTCAATTTTGAATACTTTAAAAATAATATGTTAGAAAAACTGAAAATTGCCCTAAAAATAAAGTTAATTTTCCGCTGACTTTTTGATTTCGGACTACACAAACTTGGAAACATTTTAGACCCTTCAAAGGTGAAGAAATTATTAGATGATTCAAGTTTCAAGATATTGAATACATTTTTTTTCAGATTTGAAGATGGGACTCTACCCTTTCTTTCCATAATTGCTCTTGAATATGGCTTCGAAACAATTTCTTCCATCCCTCTAACCGAAATATCCAAACATGTCTTTTCACTCGCAAGGCATTTGCATCATTCTCTCTTAACTTTACACCACAATAATGGAAATCCAGTGGCAAAACTCTACAGCGACACCGACTACGAAGATTCGAAATTACAGGGAGGAATCGTTACTTTCAATATTCTGCGTGCAAATGGTGATTACGTGGGATATATGGAAGTTCTCAGCATGGCAGCATTGTACAAAATTCAGCTGAGAACAGGATGTTTCTGCAATCCGGGAGCCTGTCAGCGACACTTGGGTCATTCGAATCGAACGATTTTGGAAAATTACGACGCTGGATATGTTTGTGGTGGATCGAAAGATTTGATAGACGGAGAACCTACTGGTTGTGTGAGAATCTCTTTTGGATACATGTCATCCGTGAGAGACGTTGAGACAGTTTTGAGGATGGTGAGAAAGTGCTTTCTGAACAAACCCGAAGTTATTAAAGTTCCAACTTGGTGGATGAAGGAGAGAGAAAGATTCTGCAATAAATACCAGAGAGAAAAGTATATTGAGAGTAAGAATACTGATAATTATATTTAGAGGATTATTAAAGAAGTTTGGTTTCGAAATTTCATGACAAAGTAGTTTAATTTTCAACTAAAATAATGAATTCTATACGAACAATGTTTAATTTATACAAAAATAAGATGAATCTTCAAATCAAAAAACTAGTTTTGTATTTAAAAAAGTATAAAAAATTAATATTGTGTTTTTTTGCATGACTTTTTAATCGGACAATGTGAATTTTCAACAAAGTAGTTCAATTTTCATCTAAAAAAATGAATTCTTCAGGAAAATTTTTTAATTTATACAAAAATAAGATGAATTTCCGAACAAAAAAACTAATTTTTTGTTTAAAAAAGTATAAAAAAATAATAATGTGTTGTTTTTTATATTTTTAGAATTTTCTTTATAAACTTTTTATTTTTGATATAAAATTTCATAATTATTCGTTAACAAATTTTCACAACATTTACAAAAAGATTTTAAATTTCAATGCTTAACCAAAACAGTTGGAATGACTTATAATTATGAAATTTCATATAAAAAAGAAAAACTTAAAAAAAAAATAAAAAAACTTTTTTGTTGAACATTTTACTTTTTGGATTAAAAATTCACCAATTTGGAAAAAAGGTCAACTTTTTAGTAAAAAACTACATTTTTTGGTTAAAAATTCTACTTTTTACGTTAAGAATTCAACTATTTTGGTAAAAATGTCAACTATTTTGTTGAAAATTAAGTTTTTTTTTGAAGATTTTAATTTTTAATTTTCAACCAAACAGTTGCATTTTTTAATAAAAAATATTAAATTTATACCAAACGAGATGAATTTTCAAAACAAAAAACCTAATTTTCTATTTTAAAAAAACATTCAAAATTAATATTGTGTTTTGTTGTATATTTTGAGAAATTTTGTTTGTAAACTTTTTATTTTTTATATAAAATTTCATAATTAAGTCATTCCAACTGCTCTTGATTAAGCATTGAAATTTAAAATCTTTTTATAAATTTTGTAAAAATTTGTTAAAGAATAATTATGAAATTTTATATAACAAATAAAAATTTTATAAAGAAAATTCTAAAAATATTTTAAAAAAACACAATCCTAATTTTTTTATACTTTTTAAAATAAAAAATTAGATTTTTGGGTTTGAAAATTCATTATATTATGGTATAAATTAAAAATTTTTCGTAAAGAATTCTTTTTTTTTAGTTGAACATTCAACTATTATGTTGAAAATTCACGCTGTGCGATTAAAAAGTCAATTTTATATTTAAACTATTAAATTAACTAAATTTACTAAAAATTTCTTGTATTGTATTTATTTATTGTATTATAACAATATATAATTTATTGTATTATAATAAATAATCATATTCATGATTGTAGAAAATGGTAGATTTTGTAATATTTCGGCATAGAAACCTAGAAAGTATGAAAACCCAAGATTTTTAACGAATAATTATGAAATTTTATATAAAAAATAAAGTTTATAAAAATTTTTTTTAAATCTATATCAAAACACAATCTCAATTTTTCATAGTTTTTTAAATAGAAAATTAGGCTTTTTGGCTCGAAAATTCATCTCTTTTGGTAGAAATTTAATATTTTTTGGTAAAAAAATGTTTGTTTATGAAAATTTTATTTTTAAAAATTCTAAAAATATAAAAGAAAACACAATATTAATGTTTTATACTTTTTAAAATAATTTTTTTTTTTGGTTTGAAAATTCATCTTATTTTGGTATAAATTGAAAATTTTTCGAAAAGAATTTTTTTTAGTTGAAAATTCACCTTGTCCGATTAAAAAGTCAATTTTCTATTCAAACTATTAAATTAACTAAATTTACTAAAAAATTTCTTGTAGATATATATTCATGATTGTAGAAAATTATAAATTTTGTAATATTTCGGCATAGAAACCTGGAAAGTATGAAAAACCATGATTTTTAACGAATGAAAGTATTATAATCATATATCATAAAGAAAAAAAAAAATTATTCGTTATGAAATTTTATATAAAAAATAAAAAGTTTATAAAAAAATTCTAAAAATCGACATCAAAACACAATCTTAAGTTTTTATAGTCTTTTTTTTTAGAAAATTAGGTTTTTTGGTTTGAAAATCATCTCTTTTGGTAGAAATTTAATATTTTTTGGTAAAAAATGCAACTCTTTGTTTGCAAATTAACTTGTTTTGGTTGATGATTCAACTCTTTTCTTGAAAATTCGTCTTTCTTGCTTGAACTCAACTGTCTTGTGATCAAGCATTGAAATTCAACTTTTTTTGTAAATTTTGTAAATTTTCGGCGTAGAAAAGTATATTGAGAGTAAGAGTACTGACAATTATATTTAGAGGATTACTAAAGAAGTTTGGTTTCAAAGTTTCATAACTTTTTAATCTGACAATGTGAATTTTCAACAAAGTAGTTCCATTTTCAACTGAAAAAATGAATGCTTTACGAAAAATTGTTCATTTATACCAAAATAAGATGAATTTTCAAACAAAAAAACTATTTTTTTATTTAAAAAGTATAAATAATTAATATTGTGTTTTGATGTAGATTTTTAGAGTTTTTTATAAACTTTTTATTTTTTATATAAAATTTCATAATTAAAAGTCACATTCAACTGTTTTTGATTAGGCATTGAAATGTAAAATCTTTTTGTAAACTTTGTAAAAATTTGTGAACGAATAATTATGAAATTTTATATAAAAAATAAAAAGTTTATAAACAAAATTCTGAAAATATACAAAAAAGACAATATTAATTTTTTATAGTTTTTTGAATAGAAAATTAAGTTTTTTGGTTTGAAAATTTATCTCTTTTGGTATAAATTTAATATTTTTTGTTAAAAAATGCAACTATTTCGTTGAAAATTAAAAAGTAAAATTTTCAACAAAAAAGTTTATTTTCAACAAAATAGTTTATTTTCAATAAAATAGTTGACGTTTTCACCAAAATAGTTGAATTTCCAAGTTAAAAAGTAAAAAAGTTGACACTTTTGCCAAAATAGTTGAATATTTAAACCAAAAAGTAAAATTTTCAACAAAAAAGTTAATTTTTAACAAAATAGTTGATTTTTTTGCCAAAATAGTTGAATGTTTAAACGAAAAAGTAAAATTGTTTAAAAATTGTGTAATATTTTGGCATAGAATCCTAGAAAGTATGAAAAACCAAGATTTTTAACGAATAATTATGAAATTTTATGTAAAAAATAAAAAGTTTATAAAAAAAATCTACATCCAAACACAAACTTAATTTATTTTTTATAGTTTTTAAGATAGAAAATTAGGTTTCTTGGTTTAAAAATTCATCTCTCTTTTGGTATAAATTTAATATTTTTTGTTAAAAAATGCAACTTTTTGGTTGAAAATTAACTTGTTTTGCTTCATTATTGAACTCTTTTGTTGAAAATTTGTCTTTCTAAGTTAAATTTCACTGTTTTTGATTCAGAATTGAAATTTAACACCTTTTTTGGTTGAAAATTTAACAATTTTGTGGAAAATTATTTTTTTTTGGTTCAAAATGAATTTTTAGAACTGGAAATTTAATTTTCATGACTTTTTGAACAAAAAATCCAGTTAATTTTCTATTCAAACTATTAAATTAACTAAATTTACTAAAAATTTCTTGTAGATTTTATAATATTTCGGCATAGAAACCTAGAAAGTATGGAAAACCAAGATTTTCAACAAATATTTATGAAATTTTATATAAAAATTAAAAAGTTTATAAAAAATTCGAAAAATCTACGTCAAAACAAAATCTTAATTTTTTATGGTTCTTTTTATAGAAAAATAGATTTTTTTGTTTGAAAAATCATCTCTTATGCAACTCTTTGTTTGAAAATTTAAAAGTAAAATTTTCAACAAAAAAGTTAATTTTCAATAAAATAGTTGACATTTTTACCAAAATATTTGAATTCTTAACATAAAAAGTTGAATTTTTAACCGAAAAATTTAATTTTTAACTAAATAGTTGACATTTTTACCAAAAGAGTTGAATTTTTTATCCAAAAAGTTTCTTTTCAACAAAATAGTTGACATTTTAACCCAAAAAGTAAAATTTTCACCAAAAAACTAACAAAATATTTGAATTTTTAAGTTAAAAAGTAGAATTTTAAACAAAAAATTAAATTTTTAGCAAAATAGTTAACACTTTTGTCAAAATAGTTGATAGTATCAATCCGAAAATTTAAAATTTCCCCTGAACTACTAAAATAATTAGTAATGCTTTGAAGTGGATGCGAATAAATAAAATCTAATCATTTTTTCAAAATTCAATGACTTTTCCAGGTCTTCCAAATGGTGTGGCAACTCTGATTAAAGTTTCGAAAAGGAAAGAGGTAAATGCTGAAGAAAAAACGGAATTTAAGATTAATCAGATGATACCTAGAGGAATCGACTCAAAAAATGAAAGGGCGCGACTGGAGAGCTTGTTTATATATCCGATAAAATCGTGTGCTGCCTTTGAAATTAATGATTCGTGGATTCTTAATTCGAGAGGATTACAGTATGATAGAGAGTGGATGATTGTAACGATGACTGGTGTTTGTTTAACGCAGAAACAGGAAGTTAATCTTTGTTTAATTAAACCCTATTTGTGTTTGGATAAAAACGAAATGGAGTTAAAATTTCCAGGTGAGGATATAAAACGATATTTATTCATCGCTGTACATTATTATCTTATTATTAATATTTATTTATAGTATTTCTCTTATCCCGTTCTTTTATCGTTTTTCCACTTAAATTGGAACTGAATTAATAGAACCCAATAAGAAAATTCAACGATTTTTTGCTGAAAGATCTACTATTATATTTTTGGTTGAGAATGCATATTTTTTTCTTAACATTTTTATTTTTTGACCAAGAAACATAACATTGGAAACAATTTATTATTCGATTGAAACTGATATTATTTTGTTAAAAAGTCATCCTCTTTGGTTGAAAATTCTACTTTTTTATACCAAGAGTTCAACTATTTTAATAAAAATTTGAACTATTATATTGAAAATTAACATCTTTGTGAAAATTTGTCTTTTTGGGTTAAAAATTCAACTATTTTAGAAAAGTGTCAACTATTCAGTTAAAAATTAATTTTATGGTTGAAAATTCTACTTTTCAAGTTAAGAATTCAACTATTTTTGTAAAAATGTCAATTACTTTCTAGCAAATTTACATTTTTGTTGAAAATTCGTTTTTTTTTAGTTAAAAATTCAACTATTTTGGAAAAGTGTCAACGATTTAGTTAAAAATGAATTTTATGGTTGAAAAATCTGCTTTTAAAATTAATAATTCGCATATTTTGGTAAAAATGTCAATTTATTTATTGAAAAAGAACATTTTTGTTAAAAATTTCACTTTTTTGGTTAAAACTTCAACAGTTTTGTTGAAAAGTCGTCTTTTTGGGTTAAAGATTCAACCATTTTCGAAAAGTGGCAACGATTTAGTTAAAAATGAATTTTATGGTTGAAAATTCTACTTTTCAAATTTTTGTTGAAAATTCGTTTTTTTGAGTTAAAAATTCAACTATTTTGGAAAAGTCGTCTTTTTGGGTTAAAGATTCAACTATTTTGGAAAAGTGTCAACTATTTAGTTAAAAATGAATTTTATGGTTAAAAATTCTACTTTTCAAGTTAAGAATTTAATTATTTTGGTAAAAATGTCAATTATTTTATTGAAAATTAACATTTTTGTTGAAAATTCGCCTTTTTGGGTTAAAAATTCAACTATTTTGGAAAAGTGTCAACGATTTAGTTAAAAATGAATCTTAGGGTTAAAAATTCTACTTTTCAAGTCAAGAATTCAACTATTTTGGTAAAAATTTCAATTTTTTCTAGCAAATTAACATTTTTGTTGAAAATTTGTCTTTCTGGGTTAAAAATTTAACTATTTTGGAAAAGTGTCAACTTTGAAGTTAAAACTCCGACTTTTCAAGTCAAGAATTCAACTATTTTGGTA
>CAKNYM010049822.1:210782-230474 GCA_932195095.1 Andricus curvator
CAATTGTTATATTTTTCGTTGAGAATTCAACTATTTGTTTGAAAATTAAACTATTTGTTTGAAAGCCCACATTACTTTGTTAAAATTCATTTTTTTGGTTGAAGATTCATAATTTTAGATGAAATTTTGTTGTTTGTTGAAAATTACTCTTTTTTAGTTGAAAATTCATCTTTTTTTTTGGTAGAAAATTGATCTTTTTTGTTGAAACTTCTACTATTTGGTTCAAAAATTCATCCATTTTGTTGAAAATGCAATATTTTTACTTGAATTATTGGGTATTTAAAGCATTTTAGGCCCTGATGAATACACATTACGATTTTAAATATGTCTATTACGTAAAAAGATAAATGTATTACACACATTTTGGATACAAATTTCCAATTCATAAAATGTTTAATATTGTGAATTAAAACAAACAACATGATTGCCGTTACTATGAAAATGTTCACTGCGGAATTTAGAACAATTCAAAAAATAGTGAAAACAATTAAAATTTGTTTTTCAAACTCTTTTAAACATAAAAATTCAGATCCAGATTTACCTTCTTTTCCGTCCTTTCCAGTGACATTTGCCTTTGGTACAAGTGCTTTAATTTTTTCAGCCATATCCAAAAATTGTTTTTGATATCCGCACGCACCACTGTCAACACAATTTAAAACATTTTCATCAATTGTTATCAATAAAATCGGGAATGAAACAATTGAAACCTGATTCAGGTGTTTATTTTATAGGTTATGTTTTCGAGAATTAACAGTTTATGATGTAAAACGATATCAAATTACCAATATTCAACGTCTACATTAACTTCCATCGCGTAATTTATACTCAGTTTATATTTTTAACTCTAAAATATAACAAATTTATTTTTATTATACTGTTTGAAAATATAAAAATACGACAGAATGTTTAAAATCGCCAACCTAATAAAATTGACATGATGCATGTTGGTAGCGCTGCTTTTTTAAGATATTAATTTAAATATTCGATTTTTGGTTGAAAATTAATCTTTTTTTTGTACACAAATCAATCATTTGGTTGAAAATGTATTTTTATGAAAATTCGTCCGTTTCCGTTGAAAATTAATTTTTTTGGTTAAAAATTTATCTTTTTGGTTGAAAAATTATTTCTTTGGTTGAAAATTTAACAATTTTCTTTGTGACATTTTTTTTTTCGGAAAATTCTTCTGCGCTTGTTTGAAAATTCATCTATTTTAAAATTATTTTCAATGGTTAAAAATTGAACTATTTTGTTGTAATTTTTTTTTTTAATTAATTTTTTAAACTGGAAACTTAAGTATAATATTTTTTAGTCGAAAATTCATCTTTTTGGTAAGTAACTATTTTGATAAGAATTAGTTTTTTTTTGGTTGGAAATTATTAAATGAAAATTTAAATATTCGAGTTTTGTTTGAAAATGTATCTTTTTTTTTAGTAGACAAATCAACCATTTGATTGAAAATTCGTCTGTTTCCGTTGAAAATTAATCTTTTTGGTTGAAAATCTATCTTTTTGGTTGAAAAATTATTTCTTTGGTTGCAAATTATAAGTTATATATATTTTTTTATTTATTAAATGAAAATTTAAATATTCGATTTTTAGTTGAAAATTTATATTTTTGTAGTAGACAAATCAACCATTTGGTTGGAAATTCGTGTATTTTAATGAAAATTCGTCTGTTTCCGTTGAAAATTAATCTTTTTGGCTAAAAATTTATCTTTTTGGTTGAAAAATTATTTCTTTGGTTGAAAATTTAACAATTTTTTGTGATACATTTTTTTTTTAATTCTTCTTCTACGCTTGTTTGAAAATTCATCTATTTTAAAATTAATTTCAATGGTTAAAAATTGAACTATTTTGTTGAAATTTTTTGTTGTTAAAAATCAATTTTTTAACCGGGAAAGTTAAGTATGATATGCTAAAACTTTCAGTTAATAAATGTTTTTTTTAGTTGAAAATTCATCTTCCTGGTTGATAATTAATTTTTTTTTTTTGATAATTCAACTATTTTGGTAAAAATTCGTTTTTTTTTGTTGAAAATTATTAAATGAAAATTTAAATATTCGAGTTTCAGTTGAAAATTTATCTTTTTTTAGTGGACAAATCAACCATTTGGTTGAAAATTCATGTATTTTAATCAAAGTTCGTCTTTTTCCGTTGAAAATTAATCTTTTTGGTTGAAAAATGATTTCTTTGGTTGAAAATTTAACAATTTTTTTTGTGAAAATTTTTTTTTCTTGGAAAATTCTTCTTTTGCGCTTGTTTGAAAATTCATCTATTTTAAAATTAATTTCAATGGTTAAAAATTGAACTATTTTGTTGAAATTTTTTTTGTTAAAAATTAATGTTTGAAAATGGAAACTTAAAACTTTCAGTTCATAAATGTTTTTTTTTTTTAGTTGAAAATTCATCTTTTCTTCTTTTTGGTAGAAAATTATTCTTCTTGTTTGAAAATTCATCTTTTTGCTTGAAAATTAATTTTGTTGATAATTCAACTATTTTGGTAAAAATTAGTTTTTTCTCTGTTGAAAATTATTAAATGAAAATTTAAATATTCGATTTTTAGTTGAAAATTTTTCTTTTTTTAGTAGAAAAATCAACCATTTGGTTGAAAATTCATGTATTTTAATGAAAATTCGTATGTTTCCGTTGAAAATTAATCTTTTTGGTTAAAAATGTATCTTTTTGGTTGAAAAATTATTTCTCTAGTTGAAAATTTAACTGTTATTTGAAATTTTTTTTTTGTGTGGAAAATTTTTCTTTTTGTTTGAAAATTCATCTATTTTGGTTAAAAATTGGTTGAAAATTTATTATTATTTATATTCGTGGGCATCGTGGGTGTGGTGAGCCCACACTTGTAGTTATTTATAACTACAAGAAAAACCTAGAAACACTACCCGAATCGGGTAGTGTCACGCCTACCCTGAAAGGGAAATGGTTTAATGGTATATATATATATAAATATTTTTATGAAAATTAGTTTTTTTGGTTGAAAATTAATTGAATGAAAATTTAAAAATTCGATTTTTAGTTGATTATTTATGTTTTTTAGTTGACAAATAAACCGTTTGGTTGAAAATGCATGTATTTTATTGAAAATTTGTCTCTTTCAGTTTGAAAATTAATCTTTTTGGTCAAAAATTCGCCTTTCTCTGAAAAGTCATTTCTTTGGCTGAAAATTTTTTTTTTTTTTTTCAATTCGTTTTTATTTTGCTTGGAAATTTATTTTTTTCAGTTGAAAAATCATTTATATTTGTTAAAAATGTATTTCTTTAGTTGAAAATCAATTTCTTTGGTTGAAAATTTAACTATTTTGATAAAAATTTGCTTTGCATTTTGGTTAAAAATTAATTTTTTAAACTGAAAATTCAAGTATATACTGAAATTTTCATTAAAAAAATGTTTTTCTATTAGTTGTAAATTTGTCGTTTTGGTAGAAAATTATTTTTCTTTTGTTCAAAAATTCATCTTTTCGGTTAAAAATTAATTTTGTTTTTGTTCAAAATTCAACTAACATATTTTCTTGAAACTCCTATTTTTGGTTCAAAAGGTTTAAAAATGGTTGAAAATTTAAATATTTTGTTGAAACTTCGTTTTTTTTTTATTGAAAATTATTTGTGTATGGAAAATTTATTTATTCCATTTTTAGTTAAAATTTTGTTTGTTTGTTAAAAATTGACCTACATATGTGGTTGAATAGATTCACATAATTGGTTGAAAATTCATCTCTTTTGGTAGAATATTACTTCCTTTGTTTGTAAATTCATTTGTTTCGTTGAAAAGTTACATATTTTGTTGAAAATTCGATCTTTTTTAGTTGAAAATTAATTTTTTTAACTGAAAATTTAACTGTTCCATTTTTAGTTAAAAATTTATCTTTTTAGTTGAAAATTCATTTCTTTCGTTGAAAATTGAACTATTTTTTTTGAAAATTCAATTTTTCAACTGAAAATTTATCTTTTCCATTTTTGGTTGAAAATTTTTTTTTTCCACTTGAAAGTTCATTTCTTGAGTTGAAAATGTAACAATTTTGTTGATAATTCGTTTTTTTGTTACTTGAAAATTTTCCCTTTCTAGTTGAAAACTGAACTATGTGGATGAAAGTTCATCGTTCTTAGTAGACAATTTCTTCTTGCATAAAAATTCATTTATCCTGGTTATCATGAAAAATCCTTTTTTTTTCAAGTTATTCAAAAAATAAAGGTTTATCCCACACAATTAGTATTATTGTTTGGCCCTCGGCATGCAGACATCTTGGATTTCTCCCACTCAACCTAAAATACCCAATGTGGGCGCCCTGAGCTACTGCGCCATCGTTAGGGCCGAACTTTGATTGGCCGTAATTGGCGCGCAATTCAAAGTGTGTATTAAAATCAATTCTTGTAATTAGAATAAATAATTATTAAAAAGTACACAAAAATGTATGTAAACTGTATACATTTTTATTCCAGGCGTGACGAGAATTTATAACACATATATTTTCAAAATAGCAGTTTATTTTCTTTTAATTCCAAAGTATAAATTATATTTTACAGAAAATTTTTCAATAAAAACAATTTATATCCATTTTTGTGCATTTAATAGTAATTATTTATTTCAATTACAAGAATTGTTTTTAATACTTATTTTGAATTTGCGCGCCCATTGCGGCCAATGAAAGTTCGGCGCTGACGCAAGCGCAGTAGTTTAGGGCGCCCACACTGCTGCCTTCTATGAGGTTCATTCTGCAAAACTAATCGTAGGTGGCAGCACCGAGCCGAGTACTAGACCCTCTGTCGATGAGAGACGAAAAAATATGGTGGTAGTTTTACGGTTGCTTATAATTAAATATATGAGGGTAAATAATCTTTAAATATATGTTTAATGCTTACATGCGAAGGTATTTTATACTTTTAGTGGAAATTATACATACAATTGAATATATGGTGAACTATAGTAAACCTAACCTCACTTTGCATGTGACAGTCAGGAAAGAATTTATCAACCTTTTACGAATTCTATATGATAAATATTGATACAAAAGTTTGAAAAATATATTTTGTTATGTTTACAAGGTATAAATGGCACATTATACTTATTAACAAAATTTCTTTTGTTGAAATTCGTATCTCATCGACAGAGGGTCTAGTACTCGGCTCGGTGCTGCCACCTACGATTAGTTTTGCAGAATGAACCTCATTCAAATAACGGCGCGCAATTCGTAGGTCGATTTCTTACAATCAACCAATCATTGACTTTACTGATAAAACATTTGTGTGTAAAATATAATCACTAAACACTCGCGGAATATCTACGCAAAGTGCGCGGTGCGGTTTTCTTTAAATAAACCTTTAAGTTGTTAAAACAAAATTGATTATTTTGCGATCCGAAAAAATTCTACAAAAAAAGATAATTCTGGATGTTCCACAATTCGAAACAAATGTTTTTATTCAATAATTCCATTGTTCGCAAATTGAAAACTGTAAACGTAGGCAACAGGTGTCTCGTAAATTTTTAAGTGTTTCTTTTTATAGACTGAAACTCGTTTTTTTAAAAGTGACCTTCTTTGTTATTTTAATTATTTTGAATAATTTATTCGAATTTCGGAATTTTCCTGAAATGGAAATATGGAAATGTGTGAAAATAGTGCGCTAGTTTCTATGTTTTTTTTTTGCAAATGACACAATTAAGATAATTCTATTATTTGACTCGCGTCTATTTTATCACCTTTGACCTCGATTATTTTGTGCTGCCGAGAAATGGATTACGATTATTTGTTGAAGTTTCTGGCTCTTGGAGACTCGGGCGTCGGTAAAACGAGTTTTCTTTATCAATATACCGATGGGGTTTTCCATTCCAGATTCGTATCTACAGTGGGAATTGATTTTAGGGAGAAAAGAATGGTGAGCTTTATTTTCTTCATTAAAGCTTCTTTTTTGAAATATGGTATTTTCTTATTATTTATTATTAAAAATATTCGACTTTTTTTGTATCTTTTCAACAATATATGAATTTCCTCTTCCAATAAATATTGCTGCAATGTTGTTGCAATGTTAGAGCAGTAATGCTACGATGTTGAAATGTTGAAAGTCTACTGCAATGTTGCAATATTACTGCAATTCTGTAACATTTTTGCAATGTTGTAAAATTATTGCAATGTTTCAATATTCATTCAATGTGGCAATTCTACTGTAATGTTGGAATATTACTGCAATGTTGGAATATAACTGCAATGTTGGAATATAACTGCAATGTTGGAATATTACTGCAATGTTGGAATATTACTGCAATGTTGTAATAATACTGCAAGGTTGCAATATTACTGCAAGGTTGCAATATTACTGCAATGTTGTAATATTACTACAATATTGCAATATTACTGCAATTTTGTAACATTTTTGCAATGTTGTAAAATTATTGCAATGTTGCAATTTGACTGCAATGTTACTGCAACTTTTTATCATTATTGCAATGTTGCAAAATAACTGCAATTTTGTAAGATTATCGCAAGGTTGTAAAATTATTGCAATGTTGCAATATTGATGCAAATTTGCAACAATATGCATTTTTTTAATTGAACTACTTTGTGAAAAATTAATTTAGTTGGTTGAAGATTTATATCTTGGGTCGAAAATTGTACTATTTTGTTCAAAATTAATTTGTTGTTAAAAATTAATGGTTTCAACTGAAAATTAAACTTTTCTGTTTTTGGTCGAATATTCAACTACTTCGTTGAAAGTTGAACTACTTTGTTGAAAATTAATTTTTTTTTGTTGAAAATTAATTTTTTAAACGGAAAATGTAACTGTTTCATTTTTGGTTTTGAATTCAACTACTGGGTTAAAACTGAACTAGTTTCTTAAATATAAATTATTTTGGTTAAAGATTCATTTCTTTGGTTAAAAATTTAACTATTTTGTTGAAAAAGCGTTTTTTTTCTTTGGTAGAAAATTAATTTGTTTAACTGCAAACTTAACTTTTCTTTTTTTGCTTGTAATATTATTGCAATGTTGCAATATTACTGCAATTTTGCAAGATTACTGCAATTATGTAACATTATTGCAATTTTGTAAAATTATTGCAATGTTGCAATATTGATGTAATGTTTCAATTTGACTGAAATGTTGCGATCTTACTGCATCGTTATAACATTATTGCAAAGTTGCAATATTACTGCAATGTTGTAACATTATTGGCAATGTTGCAATATTACTGCAATGTTGCAAGAATACTGCAATGTTGCAATTTTACTGCAACGGTTTAACATTATTGCAATGTTGCAATATTGATCTAATGTTTTAATATTACTGCAAGGTTGCAATATTACTGCAATGTTGCAATATCATCGCAATGTTGCAATATTACTGCAATTGTGCAACATTACTGAAATTTTGCAATATTACTGCAATGCTGAAAAATTACTGCAATTATGTAACATTATTGCAATGTTTTGAAATTATTGCAATGTTGCAATATTGATGTAATGTTTAAATGTGACTGCAATATTGCAATGATACTGAAACTTTGTAACATTATTGCAATGTTGCAATATTACTGCAATTTTGCGATCTCACTTCATCGTTATAACATTATTGCAAAGTTGCAATATTACTGCAATGTTGTAATATTACTGCAATGTTGCAATATTACTGCAATGTTGGAATATTACTGCAATGTTCCAAGTTGTCAGCAATGTTGCGATGTTACTGCAATTTTGAAAACATTATTGCAATGTTGCAATATTATTGCAATGCTGCAATATGACTGCAATGTTGCAAGATTACTGCAATTTTGTAACATAATTTCATTGTTGCAATATTGACGTAATGTTTCAATTTGACTGAAATGTTGCGATCTTACTGCATCTTTGTAACACTATTTCAAAGTTCCAATATTACTGCAATGTTGTAATATTACTTCAAGGTTGCAATATTACAGCAATGTTGCAATATTATTGTAATGTTGGAATATTACTGCAAGGTTGCAATATTACTGCAAGGTTGCAATATTACTGCAATCTTGGAATATGACTGCAATGTTGAAATATTACCGGAATGTTGCAATATTACTGCAATCTTGCAAAATTACTGCAATTATGTAACATTATTGCAATGTTTCAAAATTATTGCAATCTTGCAATATTGATGTAATGATTAAATGTGACTGCAGTATTGCAATGTTACTGCAACTTTGTAACATTATTGCAATGTTGCAATATTACTGCAATTTTGTAACATTTTCGCAATGTTGTAAAATTATTGCAATGTTGCAATATTCCTGCAATGTTGCAATTTTACTGCAACGGTTTAACATTATTGCAATGTTGCAAAATAACTGCAATTTTGTAACATTATCGCAATGTCGTAAAATTATTGCAATGTTGCAATATCGATGCAAATTTGCAACAACATGCATTTTTTGGTTTTACTACTTTTTGAAAAATTAATTCAGTCGGTTGAAGATTTATATCTCGGGTCGAAAATCGTACTATTTTCTTCCAAATTAATTTTTTGTTGTTAAAAATGAATGGTTTTAACGGAAAATTTAACTGTTTCATTTTTGGTTTTAAATTCAACTACTGGGTTAAAACTGAACTAGTTTGTTGAATATAAATTATTTTGGTTGAAGATTCATCTCTTTGGTTAAAAATTGAACTATTTGGTTGAAAAAGCGTTTTTTTTCTTTGGTAGAAAATTAATTTGTTTAACTGAAAACTTAACTTTTCTTTTTTTTTTGGTTAAAAATTCAACTAGTTGGTTGAAAGTTGATCTACTTTGTTAAAAATTAATTTTTTTTATTAAAAATTCATTTTTTTGGTTGCAAATTGTACTACTTGGTTGAAAATAAGGTTTTTGTTGTTTGAAAATTAATTTTATAAACTGAAAATATAACTATTACATTTTTGGTTGAAAATTGATCTCTTTGGTGTAAAAGTGAACTATTCTGTTGAAAATTCTTTTTTTTTTCGCTGAAAATTTTTTTTTCAAACTAAAAATGGGACTATTCCATTTTTCATTAAAAATGGATATTTTTTAGTTGAATGCTGCAATGTTGCCTCAATATATGAATTTCCTTTCTGAATCAATATTGCTGCGATGTTGCAATATTGAAATTCTAGTGTAATATTGAAATTCCAGTGCAATGTTGCAATTTTACTGCAATATTAATGCTGAATCAATATTGTTTGGAATTAAGATCATCTCCCTTTTTCCCTTTTTCCCTTCCAACATTGCAACATTGCAGTAATATTGTGGCATTGCAGTAATATTGCAACATTGCAGTAATATTGCAACTTTGCAGTAATATTGCAACATTGCAGTAATATTGCAACATTGCAGTAATATTGCAACGTTGCAGTAATATTGCAACATTGCAGTAATATTGAAACATTGCAGTAATATTGCAACATTGCAGCAAAATTGATTACAAATTTAACTGTTCTATTTTTATGGTTGAAGATTCATCTTTTTGGTTGAAATTTTAAATCTTTTTTGTTGAATTCGTTTTTTTTTTTTGAAAATTAATTTTTTTAACTGAAAATGTAGCTATTACATTTTTGTATGAAAATTCATCCTTTTGGTAGCAAATTTAATCATTTTATTGAAAATTCTATTATTTTTTGGTTTAAAAAATAATTTTTTTTAACTGAAAATTTAACGTTTCTTTTTTTCATTAAAAAATCGTCTCTTTTAGTAAAAAATTAATTTTCTTGTTCGAAAGTTGAACTACTTGGTTAAAAATTAATTTTTTTGGTTGAAGATTCATCTCCTTGGTTGAAAATTGAACTCTTTCGTTGAAAATGAGTATTTTTAGTTAAAAATTAATTTTTTAATGTTAAAACTTAACTTTTCTATTTTCTGGTTGAAGATTCATCTCTTTGGTTGCAAATTTTAATATTTTGTTGAAAATTCCTTTTTTTCTTTGAAAATTAATTTTTTAAACTAAAATATTAATTTTTATATTTTTGGTTGAAAATTGATGTATTTTGTTAAAAATTGGTCAATTTTGGTAGAATTAATCTTTTTGGTTGAAAATTCATCTTTTCTAGTCAAAAGTTATATTATTTGGTTAAAAATTTAATTTATTCTTTAATAACTATATAGTTTTGTAGTATTTAAAATTGTTTCAGTTTTAACGATTTAAATTTGAGACTATTCATTTTGGAAAGTTTCTAATAATTTGAATTGTTAATTTATTCAATTTTTAACGATTAAAATTTAATTATTGATCAGCTATTTAGTTTTTTAATTTTAAATAGAACCATTTTTAACTATTTAAATTTAAATTGTTCAATTTAAACCATACACCTGTATTTTATTTTTTATTTTTTTATATCCTTATAGACTTATGAAACAACAAATGGTAAAAAACAGCGAGTGCACCTGCAGCTTTGGGATACGGCTGGCCAAGAAAGGTAATACCTACTACATATTTGCATCTCATTATAATATTATTATTGCTATGTATATATATATATAGTTACGTATTTTTCTTCGTATAGAGGATGAATTTCGTATCAAATATCAATTTTATGTTCGAATATTTTATTTATGGCGAACGGCCTGATCAATATATATAATATTTATTTTAATCAACAATTAATGATAAATTAATGTTTCTGCTGGAAAAAATATATTCAGACATTTTTTTTGTTTATAATATTTGGGCGAATATTCAAATGAAATGCTGAAATTCTGCACTCTCTCAGACCTGTGCGTATATTGTTAATTAACAATAAAGTGAAAATTGAAACGATTTTTTGACACGTTTGCCCGAATTGTTGCTTCCGGTTAAAAGATACGTAAAAAGTTTATGAGACTCGATTAGTAGGGCATAAAAATATCTTTAAAATGACCCTTATTAGAACTCTTTGCGATTAATAGTTTACGAGAAATCAATTTGTTAACTAAGGGTAGCGTGTTTCCGGAATAGCTTGAGTTTTAATGAATTTTCATTGTTATAAAAAATAATACGATGAGATTTTTCTTGTTAGATCATTCAAGTGCAAGGTTATAAGTATTAAAAAACAGTTATTCTGGAATTCGAAATCCAAAAATGGTCAAATATGTAGTATTTGTTTAAATAAATTCTTGAAAACAATTATGTAGCATTTTTTGAACAAAAGAGTATTATTTCATTCTTACTTCCTACATATCATTCACAAACTAAAAAAATGTTCCATCCTAATTTAGTAAAATTTTACGAAATTGTTAATTAACATTTTTTAAACAATATTTTCTTGTAACTAGTATTTCGCACCAACAAGATAATGACAAAAAATATTTTTATCTTTCTTTAAAACCGGTTATAAACAAATGTTTTCAGGTTGAAATGAATGAATGAAAATTTTTGTTTATAACAATTTGTTATTAAAAATGTAAACATTTTTGTCTAAATCCGGACAGTTGGTTTTCTTGACGAACGAATATCCCTTAAGTGATTCACAAAGTAAATTTTTCACAGAATTTTTTTTACACAAAATTTTACTGTTTCACAAAATCTGAAAACACGCTACCCTTAATTAACAAATTAATTCTTCGTAAAGTATCAGTCGCAAAGGGTTCTGGAAGGAGTCATTTTAAAGAAATTTTCGTGCCCTACAAATCGAGTCCTATAAACTTTTTACGTATCTTTCAACTGTTATCAACAGTACAAGAAAACGTGTTAAAAAATCGTTTAAATTTTCACTTTATTGTTAATTAAAAATATAAGCTGAGAAAAAAAAGCATAAAAAATTTCCGGATATATTTTTTTCAGTGAATAGCCTTTTTGGGGTCAATTTGACTGAATATAAAAGTTTAATTCATTTTTTATTATAGGTTTCGTAGCTTGACGACAGCCTTTTACAGAGATTCAATGGGTTTTTTTCTCCTCTTCGATTTAACCAATGAGCAGTCTTTTCTCGACGTTCGAAATTGGCTTGATCAACTCAGGGTAGGAAATTTTTTTTGTATGTCTAATAATTCATATTTGAAAATTCAAAAAATGATTCAAAATCAGTTTATATCATTCTAAATGACTAACTTAATTAGTGAAAGCTACTGATTAGTAACAGTTGCAGTTTATATCATTCAAAATGACTGTTTTCTTCAGTAAAAATTGTAAAGACTCTTTTGACTGATTTTTTATTTGTCGCATTCGCATTATTTGTTTCAGTAAAGATTGACTGAGAATCAGTCGCTTTTGATTGATTAATATTTAGAGTGAACTCTGAATTTAAATCATCAAAAATTCCGTTCGATTAAATGAATCAAACATGCTTTGTTAAAAAAATCAGTAACTTTTACTGACAAAATAGTCGTCTAACAGATTAAACAGTCAATATTTCTGACTGAATAAGTCACTTGAAATGACTGATTGTCAGTCAACAAAAATGAATAGTAAAACTGCAGTTTAGCTAATTCAAAAGGAATTATTTAATCAGTGTAACTTACAGATTGAATAATTGAAAATTACTGACTTAATTAGTGAACGGTGCAGTTTTAATGATTCAAAATTACTTATAATTTATTTAGTGAAATTTAATGATTAGACCAATTAAAATGACTGATTTAAACCATGCGAGTTACAGTTAGGATCGTTCAAATGACTGATCTCATCAGTGAAAATGAGAGATTGGATAATTCAAATTTTTTTTTCCTTCAGTAAAGTTTGTACAGTAACTTTTTACTTATTCTTTAATCGTAGAATTCGCACTATTCGAATCAGTAAAAATTGACTGCGAATCAGTCACTTTTGATTGATTAATATTTAGAGTGAACTCTGAATTTATATCATCAAAAATGTTGATCGATTAATTTAATCGAAAATGCTTTGTTTAAAAAATCTGTCACTTTTACTGACAAAACAGTCGTCTAACAGATTAAACAGTCGATATTTATGACTGAATCAGTCAATTGGAAAGGCTGATTGTCAGTCAACAAAAGTGAATAGTAAACTTACAGTTTAATTAATCCAAAAAGAATTATTTAATCAGTAAAAGTTACAGTTTAGCTAATTCAAAATTGCTGAGTTACTCAGTTAAAGTTGCTGATTAGATCATTCGAGATGACTGATTTAATTAGTGAAAGGTGCAGTTTTAATTAATAAAAATTACTTATAATTCATTTAGTGAAAGTTACTGATGACACCACTTAAAATGACTGATTTAAACCATGCGAGTTACAGCTAAGATCGTTCAAAATTACTGATCTTATCAGTGAAAATTAGAGATTCGGTCATTTAAAATGACTGATCTTATCGGTGAAAATTTCAGATTGGATAATTCAAAATGACTGATTTAATTAGTGAAAGCTGCAGTATTAATGATTAAAAATTACTTATAATTTATTTAGTGAAAGTTACTGACTAGACCACTTAAAATTATAATAATTATTATTTTTGTATTAATTAATTAATTAATTAGTGAAATTTACAGTTTAGATAGTTCAGATTGCTGATTTAACCCATGCGAGTTAAAGTTAAGATCGTTCAAAATGACTGATTTCATCAGTAAAAATTACAGATTGGATCATTCAAAATGACTGATTTCATTAGCGAATATTACAGGTTGGATCATACAAGTAACTGATTTCATTATCGAGCCAAATTGGCTGATTTGAAAAGTCACTTTTGACTGATTTGCCAGTCGTCGATTTCGCATTCATGGAATCAGTCCAAAATAACTGCGAATCAGTCATTTTTGATTAAATTGATTGATCAAGCATGCTTTTAATAAAAAAATAAGTTATTTTCACTGACAAAACAGACGTTTAACAGATGAAACAGTCAATATTCCTGACTGGATCAGTCGATTGGAATGACTGATTGCCAGTCAACAGAAGTAAATAGTGAAGGTTACAATTTAGCTAATTTAAAAATAATTATTTAATCAGTGAAAGTTGCAGCTTAGATAATTCAAATTTACTGATTCACTCAGTGAAAGTTGCTGATTGTATTATTCAAAATGACTGATTTAATTAGTGAATTTTACCGACCATACCACTTAAAATAACTGATTTAATCCCTGAAAGTATCAGATTTGATCATTTAAAATGACTGATTTCATCAGTGGAAATTACAGATTGGATAATTGAAAATAATGGATTTTATCAGTGAATATTACAAATTAAATCATACAAATGACTGATTTCATCAGTGACTTGAGCCAGATTGCGAATTTGAAAAGTCACTTTTGACTGATTTTTCAGTCGTTTAATTAAAGTGAAAGTTGCTGATTGGACAATTTAAAATGACTGCTTTAATAAGTGAAATTGGCTGATTAGACCGCTCAAAATTACTGATTTAATCCCTGAAAGTTACTGATTTTGTCAGTGAATATTACAAATTGAATTATACAAATGACTTATTTCATCACTGACATGAGCTAAATTGCCAATTTGAAAAGTCACTTTTGACAGATTTTCCAGTCGTTGAATTTGCATTATTTGAATCAGTTATAACCTAAATTACTGATTTTCAGTCAACAGAAGTGAATAGTGAAAGCTACTTATTAAACTATTCGAAATTGACTGATTTAATTAGTGATAGTTACAGTTGAGACCATTCAAGATGACTGATTTAATTAGTAAAAGTTACTGATTACACCAATTAAAATGGCTGATTCATTTAGTAAAATTTTCGGTTTGGTTAATTAAAAATGACTCATTTCATGAGTGCAAATTACAGATTAGATCATTAAAAATGACTAATTTCATTACGGAAATTATAGATTGAATAATTTAAAAGGACTGATTTTATTAGTGAATCAAATTGACGGATTTTGTCGGTTGTCAAATTCGCATTATTTGAATCAGTCAATATTGCTGACTGAATCAGTCGATTGAAATGACTGATTATCAGTCAACAGAAGCAGATAGTGAAGGTTACAATTTAGCTCATTGAAAACGAATGATTTCATCAGTGAAAGTTACAGCTTAGATAATTGAAATTTACTGATTTACTCAGTGAATGTTGTTGATTGGATAATTTAAAATGACTGATTCAATTAGTGAAATTGGCTGATTAGACCGCGCAAAATGACTGATTTAATCCCTGAAAGTTGCAGATTGGATAATTTAAAATTACTGATTCCATCAGTGAAAATTACAGATTGAATAATTTAAAAGAACTGATTTTGTCAGTGAGCATTACAAATTAAATTATACAAATGACTGATTTCATCACTGACATGAGCTAAATTGCCAATTTGAAAAGTCACTTTCGACAGATTTTCCAGTCGTTGAATTTGCATTATTTAAATCAGTTCTAACCTAAATTACTGATTTTCAGTCAACAGAAGTAAATAGTGAAAGCTACTGATCAAACCATACGAAATTGACTGATTTAATTAGTGATAGTTACAGTTGAGATAATTCAAGGTGACTAATTTAATTAGTCAAAGTTACTGATTAAACCATTCAAAATGGCTGATTCATTTAGTAAAATTTTTTGGTTTAGGTAATTCAAAATGACTGATTTTATTAGTGAATCAAATTGACGGATTTTGTCGGTTGTCAAATTCGCATTATTTGAATCAGTCAATATTGCTGACTGAATCAGTCGATTGAAATGACTGATTATCAGTCAACAGAAGCAGATAGTGAAAGTTACAATTTAGCTCATTGAAAACGAATGATTTCATCAGTGAAAGTTACAGCTTAGATAATTGAAATTTACTGATTTACTCAGTGAATGTTGTTGATTGGACAATTTAAAATGACTGATTCAATTAGTGAAATTGGCTGATTAGACCGCTCAAAATGACTGATTTAATCCCTGAAAGTTACAGATTGGATAATTTAAAATTACTGATTCCATCAGTGAAAATTACAGATTGAATAATTTAAAAGAACTGATTTTGTCAGTGAGCATTACAAATTAAATTATACAAATGACTGATTTCATCACTGACATGAGCTAAATTGCCAATTTGAAAAGTCACTTTCGACAGATTTTCCAGTCGTTGAATTCGCATTATTTAAATCAGTTCTAACTTAAATTACTGATTTTCAGTCAACAGAAGTAAATAGTGAAAGCTACTGATCAAACCATTCGAAATTGACTGATTTAATTAGTGATAGTTACAGTTGAGACAATTCAAGATGACTAATTTAATTAGTCAAAGTTACTGATTAAACCATTCAAAATGGCTGATTCATTTAGTAAAATTTTTTGGTTTAGGTAATTCAAAATGACTGATTCTATTAGTGAATCAAACTGACGGATTTGTCGGTTGTCAAATTCGCATTATTTGAATCAGTCAAAATTGGCTGCGAATCAGTCATTTTGACTGACCTAAATTTAGAATGTAAAATGAAGGGAAATGTTAAATAAATTAAAAACTGTTCATCTACCTTGTTTTTAATTCATATTTTTAATTTCAGAATTGAATCTAATATAGATGATAATTATATCTATCAACTGATTTATGTTCTGTTTTTTTTTCTCGACAGAATCATGCATACTGTGAAAATCCAGACGTAATACTTTGTGGAAATAAATCCGATTTAGAAGATAGACGAGTTATCAGTGAAGCAAAAGGACGGGAGTTGGCGGAAAAATACGAGTGAGTGTCATAAAAATATAAAATATTCAAAATGGTATGATTCACAATTGAAGGCTCTTGGATTGAAAAATGTTGCAATTGCAACTTTAATTTTTAAATTAAGAAGGTTAACAATTTTACATCGAAAACTCTGTATATGAATAATTTCAGATTATAAAATTATTTAATTTCAAATTAAAAATGTCAAAAATTTGATTCTTTCAAATTTAAATCGTGCAAAATTGTAAAATATCAAATTAAAAATTTAATAATTACGCAATTTACTGCTTGAAGCATTTGAAATAAAAAGTGTTTGTATTTAGATAATATTGGTTTCAAGAACTTGGTTATAGGGATTCAAAATTGAATTATTTTGAACTTAAATTTTATCAAATTGAAAATTTCAAACTTAGTGTCATCCAAATGATCCAAAAAGATGAATTTTCAACCAAAAAATTAATTTTCTAACAAAAAAGTAAAATTTTCAACTAAAAAGATAAATTTCAAGTTGAAAAAAACGAATTTTCAGTAAAATAGTTATGTTTTATACAAAAAAAAAAAATTTCAACCAAGAAGATTAATTTTATACCAAAAAAGATGAATTTTTAACAAAATACATAAATTTCGAACCAAATAGTTTATGTTTCAACTAAGAAATGTAAATTTTCAACCAAAAATGGAAAAATTAAATTTTCAGGGCAAGAAAAATAATTCTAAACCAAGAAACTAATTTTCAACAAACTTGTTAAATTTTCTACTAAGACGAATAATTTTCTTCCGAAAAATACGACTTTTCAACAAAATAGATGAATTTTCAACCAAATAGTTTAACTTTCGACCGAAAACAATAAATTTTCATCCAAAAATGATATAGTCAAATTTTCAGTTAAGAAGATTAATTAAAAAAAATAAATTTTCGACAAAATAGTTAAGTTTTCAATCAAGAAGGTTAATTTTATTTAAAAAAAGAACTCTTTAACAAAATACTGAAATTTCCAACCAAATAATTTAATTTTTAACTAAAAAGGTTAAATCTTCAACCAAAAAAGAAATACTTACTTTTTAAGTTAAAAAATTAATTTTAAACTAAAAAACGAACTTTCAACAAAATATATACATTTTATACCAAAAAGATAAATTCCCAACCAAGAAGAATAATTTTCTACAAAAAAGATGAATTTTTAACAAAATACATCAATTTTCAACTGAATAATTGAATTTTGAACTAAAAAATCATTATTTTAACCAAAAATGGAATAGTTACATTTTCAGTAAACAAGTTAATTGAAAAAAAAGAATTTTAAACCAAATAGTTAAATTTTTATCCAATGAAATGAAGTTTCAACTAAAATGATGAATCTTCAACCACAAAAATGTATTTTTAACTAAATTTTGCATTTTTTAACCAAAAAGAGGAATTTTTAATCAAAAATAGGATAGGGCCAGTACACGTCAGAAATATCAGGATCTGCAGGTGGTTGTTCGATTTTTATAAAACTTCGTAAAATTATAATGCTATATAAGAGAAATTTCGGCCCCAAACGATTTTTGAAAAATTTTAAAATTACGGAAGTTACGCCGTGCTGAATTATGGGGTTACATTTTTTTGAATTATCGATATTTCTGGAAATGCGAATTGGATTTTGATCAAACTTACACATGTCAGAGATAAAATTATATATTTTAAGAATAGAATACAATTATTAAAAAAAATTTATTTTGCCCGAAAAAAATTTTAAAAAAAATTTTGATTTAATTTTTCGTGAATTACTCCCCTTTTAATTTTTTTAAAATATCAATATAATGATTCCCTATGAAATCACCACTTAAAAAAAAAATTCATGGAGTGGAATTTACGAAAAATTGAATCAAATTTTTTTTTACTTTTTTCCAGGCAAAATAATTTTTTTAAATTATTGTATTATATTCTTGAAATATATCTTTTTATCTCTAAAATGTCTAAGTTTGATCAAAATCCAATTCGCATTTCCAGAAATATCGATAATTCAAAAAAATGTAACTTCATAATTCAACATGGCGTAACTTCCGTAATTTTGAAAATTTTCAAAAATCGTTTGGGCCAAAATTTCTCTTATATAGCATTATAATTTTACGAAGTTTTATAAAAATCGAACAGCCACCTGTAGATCCTGATATTTCTGACGTGTACTGGCCCGATAGTTAAATTTTATGTTAGGAAAATTAATTTTCAAAACAAAAAAAATAAAAATAACGAATTTCCAACACTTTAGTTGAATTTTCAACCAAGGAGATTGATTTTCTTCCTAAAAAAGACGCCTTTTTAACAAAATATATAAATTTTTAATCGAATAGTTAAATTTTTAATTATAAAAGATTAATTTGTAATAAAAAAAAATGTTGACGAAATTTTTAACCTAATAAGATGAAATTTTTACCAAAAAGGTGAATTTTTAACAAAATAGTTGAATGTTTAACAAAAAAAAATTAATTTAAAACAAAAAATGGAATAGTTAAATTTTCATTCAAAAATATTCATTCTCAACCGAAAAAACGAATTAAAAAAAAATTGCTAAATTTTTATCCAATTGTCAGTCAACTATTTGAATTGGAACCAAAAAACATAAATTCTTAACGACAAATGTAACAGTTGATATTGCAACTAAAAAAGAATAAATTTCTACTAAAAGAGAAGGATTTTCAAACCAAAAAGACTAATTTTTGAAAAAAAAGTTCATTTTTAACCAAACACTTAATTTTTCTATAAAATAATTGAATTTGTAACTAATTATTAAAATTCGTAACCATAAAAGAATAAGTCTCATACAAAAATATAATAGCAGACTTTTCAACAAAATAGAATTAACCTTCAAGGAGGAGATAGTATAAAATAAAACTTGAAGAGGTGGGGAGGGTAAAAAAACCCTTATAGTTTTGGTCAAATCTGTCCGTCGTACTTTTCTCCGGGAGGGGAAGCGTGGAGAGGGTTATGTGTCGGTAGTTAGGGTAGGGGAAGTGAGGGTAGGGGAAGTGGGAGGAGTGAGGGCTGAGGACGAGGGAGGGGTAGTAGGGATGTGTGGGCGAGTAGGGTAGTAGGGGAAGGAAAGCGAAAGGAGGGGTGCGGTAGTAGGGGAAGGGAAGCGAAAGGAGTGATGGGGTAGTAGGGGATGTGAGGAGAGGGGAAGGTAGGAGAGAAAGTATGGTGGGGGGAGA